>JAUKWC010085157.1:0-20028 GCA_032356245.1 Endocladia muricata
GGGGGGGGTAGTTACAGATGATGAGAGGGGGATGAGGTTCAGGGCCGTAAATTTGAATTTGAACGGGGAAGGCGCGGAATGGGGGCGGCCAGGATTTCGGAGGCGGGTGGGGTGGATGGCGCACGTGCGTTGGCGCAATCTTTCTCACAAGACTTGAAACGGTATAGTCATTCCGGGTGCGGTGCGGTGGGTGAGTGGGATGGAGGGATGAGGTGCGATACTGCATGTGAGGGGCTCTTCTGTCAGGCGCCTGAGATGCGTGAGGTGCTGGGTCGCCTGCGGGCAGGAGGACGATAGAGGCAGGGGTTGGATTGAGGAAGGATGTGCCGGGAGGGTGGAAACGTGTGTAGGGACGGGTTGCGGTGAAGAGCTGGTGAATTATACTGGATGGTGGGGAATGCGGTGGGAGGGTTTCATTCGGGCGTCCAGGTGAGAAGCGGGAGGGGAGGCGTGGTTGGGTGGAGATCTCTCGACGGGAAGGATGGACGTGCGAGGCGGGCGTTTGCAAACGATTGTCGACACGGAAACTGTGCGTTTACATAGGGTTTGCGGTAGGGTAGGCAGGCAAGTTTACACGAGCTGTTTCAAGCTGTCGTTTACTCGCGCTGCGTCGGTCGATGAACATCTCGCTGTCTGCTGCAGCCGCAGCTGCGTTCCACACTACGTCGGCATTCCATGTGATGCGAGGGGCAGGAGGGATGTGTCGTTTGCCTGACGAAGAGCTGTTCCGATGACGCCAGAGTAGTGCAGAGCCCTCTTTTTGATCCGCATTTGAGCTTCGTTCGTTTCCCCCGCGTACACATACATCCCTTTTTCTACAAAAACTTTTTATTGCTCCCCCTGCATCCCACCAACCCCCCAACGGCCACCCCCCAGTCCACCACCGCTGTCCTTCATCTCTCCCCCCGACAACTTCCGTCGGAACGTTCCGCTCTTCCCAGTCCCGGTTCTGGTTTCTCTCGCTCTGCATCCTTCCTGCCTTTGCCGGTGTGCAAGTCCCGTCCCCCCGCACTACTGTACTCTCCCACACACCCCTGCGCACGTCCTCACAATGGGCAAGAAAGGCGGCGTGATGCTGCACGATCCAATCTCCGATCTCTTCACGCGTCTGCGCAACGGCCAAGCTGCACGCCGTGCCACCACCTTGCACCCACGCTCACGCCTCGCTGCCGCCATCGTCACCGTTCTCATCGAGCGCGGCTACCTGAGTGGCATGCGCATTGTTCCCCCGGAGAGTCCGCGCGACGCCCAGTTTGACAAGCTTGAGATCGCCTTCAAGTATGATGACGACGGCAACGGCGCCATCCGTTCCTTGCGTCGCGTCAGCAAGCCCTCGAAAAGAATTTACCGTGGGATTCAGGAGCTTCCGCTTGCGTCGGGCGGGTTGGGCACTTGGATTCTGTCCACCCCGGGAGGGGTCATGCATTGCGCGGAGGCAAGGGAACGGAGATTGGGGGGGGAGATTTTGGGGGAGATTTTGTGAGTGGAGGGCCGGACGTGGCGTTCTTTCGTGGGGTTTGGGGATGGGAGAAAGGCACCGCTGTGAATGTGCATGTGGAAAGGACAACGACCAACTTTTGGTTGTAGATGGAGGAGATAGGGGGTGCTATCATGTTACATTGCTTGATCCGTTGGAAAAACGAGAGCCGCAGCCATGACTGGCGATCTTCTTCTTTTTCTATGTCAATGCTCCATCTGTCATTTTCGGGTGGCACTACTCAAACACAAGGCTTCATGTTTTATTTTGGGCGTTATCACCTGAATCGGGTACGTGCACTAGTGTTGAGACGGAGGCGAGGGACGCTTCCTTTAAGAAAGACTGCAAAACTCTGCTCGAGTTGGTGTCGACAGTCTCTGGTGCTTGTCACGGCAGAACAGCAGCCGCTCGATTACAACGTTGATTCGCAGAGAGATAACTGGGTGCGCTGATGTTCTTGCCTTAGCAGGCACCCTTTGTTGTCCGGACGCAGCGATTGCGATGTTTTAGGTAGGCTAAGGGCGTTTCTCTACACAGTGCCGACCTAGTCTTGTGGCAAGGCCACGGCATTGACATCAAATATTGTACCACGGCCATACACGTCTCTCTCCACATACAATTCATTTGGAGCAAGAGCGGCTAGTGGAGCTGCCCCGTCGGATACCGCTTTTGTAGCGAAAATCCACGCTGATGCCATAGCAACCACCACAAAAAGAAGACCTCCTATCACAACCCCAGCGAGAGCTGCAGCGTTTGTTCCAAAGATCTGTGCACCGCTGCCTAACGCGTTGTTGGACGTTTTTGTGACCAAGGTTGAGCTCACTATTCCAACTTTGTCCTGGCACGCTTCAACCCACCCTTGGCTAACGTTGTACTCACTCGTCAACATGCCGTCGTATACATACGTGTAGGCTTCCCCCTTGCTTGCAACATCGACACCAAATTTCTTCAGATTATCCATCGAAAACATCCCTGGCATAAAGTCCACCGAGTCCTCCAAGAATGTCTTCTTCCGTAAGATGGGCATCCGCCAGCAGAAACATGCCTCTTCCCGAGTCACATCTATGTCTGAAAATCGGCCATCCTCACTGCGCTCAAAAATTTGCTGCCAGTAGAGTCTGTCCGCGAGATTTGTTCCCTCTGGAGGATCCTGGAAAGCGTCAACAACAAAATTGTCGAGTGCGAAGAATACAAAGACTCGTTTTTTGTCTCCGGAAGAGGAAAATGCCTTGGACAAACATGTATCCTTTGCGTAAAATAGCTCATCACCAGACGGACCTCTAATCACGCGCCTTTGCTGACCATTAATGGTCACTAGAGGCAAATGTCCTGGATTTGAAGCAACAACAATGGAAAGCTGCCCAAAATAATCCTCTCCACCCACAGCGTGTTGAACGTTGTACCCGTCAAGTTGACCAGATGTAATCGACGCGGGCATTTGCCGGCTAGTCCATGATTGCACGTCCGCAAACATATTCGGTGGAGCTCCAGTGACCTGCAGCAGTCTTCGCCGCGAGTTTCCTCCCTGATCCAACGACCTTGATACCCGGTTGAGATCACCGAGAAGCGAGGGGAACAGGGGTCCCATTTTGTTGACTGTACGCACAGGTGTATTTTGATTGCAACATTCAACCGTCATCATCAAATTGTACACAGTCTGAATATCCAGAATAGACTGTTTAAGAAGCTCGGATGCCAAGGACATGCAATCCCGACCATGGTATGAATTTGGGTATGAACTGCAGAAGATCTTTCGTGCCCCCCCAGAGATATCAAGAGCAAATTGCATTCGTTCTGCCAGTAGATTCTCGGCTTCCTGGCGGCTTGCGACCCACGATAAATCACGAACGCTTCTGAAAGAACTGTCTGAATCCAGAAGCATAATAGCTAGATCATGCGCAAGTTGTGTCCAGGTGGTATCGTCTCCATTATCAAACAATGTTCCAAGAAGAGGCCGGTACTCGGTCTCATTCTGTGACTTGGCCACGGTAATGTTTTGAGTTAGGATTTGCGAGTCGAGAAGGGCCTTTCCTTGCATATCAAAAAGGAAAGCAGTCAGCTCGTAGCTTCCTTCCCGCGCAATCTGAAAGTGAGCAATATTGTAACCCGTACAACCCCCCACACAAAATGTGTTCCCATCTTTGTCGCTAAGGATGAAGTAGTAGGAGAACGAAGTACCCTTTTTGGGAACTCCCGCTGTAGCCGTAAACACTGTATCTGTAGACCCAGTAGTGGTGGATGGCACAGGAAATCCAATTATGGGGGCCTCGGCAGTAGTCAAAGATACGACAACTGAAGTTGCTTCATGCTGCTCACTTCCGTCAAAAAGTATTTTGAATTTGTAGGTAGACCGTGGATGCAATCTCTCAGCCTCAATACCAAGCGGCTTTGTATTCCCTGCAATAGTATACTCGCTTGCTTCAGGTGAGAAAAACAACGGATTGTTGATGAGATTCCCAGATGAGAAAAAGTCTGGAACTTCAGGTTCAAGTAAAACATACGTCCACGAGACAAAGGTCGAAGCAGATACGGAGACAATTGCCCTATCATAGTGTGCAACTCCATCCCAATTATGTGCTATACCATCTCCGTTTGTTAAGGTGATTTCGAAGTCGTTCAGGAAAGGTTGCGTACCGCGGTTCTGAATCTCAACAATTAGCTCTGCCTCGTGTGAAACCCGAGACGCATTTTTTGAAACAACAAGTGTGTATCGTACAAAAGAAACCTCGGCCGTTGGCTCCAAAACTCCGATTGGAGCTTCGAACTCAACTGCTGTCGAGTCTGGCAGCAAAGCAGATAGGCAGGGCGAAGACGTCGACTCAGAAAAATTTGTTGAAGTTGCTTGCCTGCATGTCCACCGATATGTCAACCCACTTGTCTTGTCCCCGTTCATGATGTCGTTATCATACGATTTAGATGCGTACAACTTCAAGCTGGTCAGATAATTCGCTGTGATTTGCACCTCACCATTTCGAATGACTGGAACCAGCGGAGCTTCCTGAATAATAATCTGGCCCTCCGCTTGACCAGAGACTGCTTCATCCTCCGCCATCCATACCCTGAAAGTAACTGAGTGATTCCCATGGAGAAGGTCTTCCCGCGGAACAACATATTCCCACCCTAGACGAGCTGGAGTGGTGGTAAAGTTTCCCGTCCCTGGAGTTCCTGTGGCATTCGTTGACGAGAAGAGTTTCGTGTTTCCAAACGCACTCCATTCAAACATCATGGTCTGGTTTCCAATGTAGCAGCTACCAGGAGACCGAACGACAGCAGACAGACGTAACGGTGTGTCGGGGAAAGCAATAGTCCGTGTGGGAGGCTGCAAGATGAAGGCACCAATCGCAATGACATACTCTCGTAAGAAATGTATCTCAGTTTCCAAATCCTTCCCAAGAAGTGCTACAATGACTTTCAGGATGTAAGAACCCTCGTCTATCGTCGCGGGATCTAGGATTAAAGTCTGGGCTGTAGCATTTGATGATTCAAATGTTGGCGTGCTGAGCATTTCTGTTTCACTTCCATCCATATAGAGAGTCCACTGATACGACTGGATTTGGTTTGTAAATGGTACAACAACTGCAGTAAAACTGGTTAAAGTGCAGTTACCTATCCTATACGTCGAGCGTCCAAAACTAGATGCTTCGTCTCCAGCAGGCAATGTTGCTACTTCAGAAGTTCCTGTCTGTGAAATCGTGACTGCAGCGTCTTCCAGAATGTAAGAAAAGAGTTTGGATGTCGAGACGGCATAACCAATTCGAATGAAGACACTGAACTCGTAGCTTTCTCCCAATAAAGACTTTGGAGGTAGCCTGAATGCAATGGCAGAACTGGAAACCGAAGTGATGTACTTCCCTGGTACTCTGAATCCTGAGAAGAACAGTCCGTCCTGAGCGATATCAAAAGACGCAAAGTAGCCTGAAAGTGCAACTGTGCTACCACCTGCCTTCTCGCCGAAGTTAGGTGTTATACTTTCAAGTATTAAGCTTCTTGTATCATAAGAAAAGAGGTGAGTCAATGTTGGGAGAACGCCAGCTGGTGAATACTCCTTCGCGTCATCGACCTTGTATTCGAGAGTCCAGTTCAGGTTAGATCCAAACCCTGGTGTGGTGAGACAGGAGAATTCCTGGCTGTGAAGAGGTGCCCCGATAGTCTTGAATGAGTCGAAGATTTCTTCGAATGGAGCCTCAACAGATGCAACCCGCAACCTGAACAAGGACGCGTTTCTTAAAATCGCATTGATGACAGTGAATGATATTATTTCGCCGCCTTCCGGGCGCCAGAGCTTCGCCGAAGGGCTTACCCCAGTCACCACAATAGGAGGAGAGCCAGTAATCACAGTGCGTAGAACAAACTCGAACGTTTCTTCTTGTAGTTCGGTATCAGTTGAGGCGATACCAGGCCACGATACAAGCAGATCTACTTCTCCTGTCCGATATGGATTGAAGTCAAATCCAAAGCATAAGTGACCAGATGCATCGGTATAGAATCCATACCCGCAACCGTTGGGCAGTTGAAGCGTTCCTTGTTCTGAGATGCTTCCGAGCTGATTCAAATTACATCTACCTACATCGTGAAAGAACTGACCTGAGAGCCCCTTCGTTGACGACAAGGCTGTGTTCCAGTACGGTATTGAAGTTCCATTGAACTCAGCAGTCGAAGATCCATCAGGATATTGAATAAAAGCTCTAATTTTCTCTGACTCCGATGACGTGCTGTTTAGTATTGCTTCATAAGATATAGAATATTCGTTGGCAGAACCAGAAACCACGTTCTTCACCCCTCCTCCAGTTTGAGTGAAAAATGTCATACCCACAATCACGAAACGTAATGTAATGGTAGAAATGACTTCACGCGAATCTGCTCTTAACGCGACAAGTGTGTATTCTGTCTTTCCTACCAAGGAATCAAACAATAGGGTTGCTGTTATGTTCAGAGATCCAGTGGATGCCATGGACACCAAAATGTTGTCATCACTCGTAATCTTGAGCACACTCTCATCAGCGCTTGCTTGAGAGAATATTATTTCGTCAGCTAGAACGCCGTCTGGTATTTCCAGAAAGAAGTGTTTTATAGTTTCGACAATGCCATCTTCCTGCATCAATACGTTCGTTTTCGAATGCTCTTCTGCATTGCTAAAGTCAGCTCGCAGTGTTGCACCCTGAAAAATGTGAAGGTCTGTTGAAGTGAGTCTTCCTGACTGTATACTCGCTGAACACCTTGTCGAAACAAGCAAAGCGATAGCAAAAATGTGCGCAAGAACCCAGGTCCGCAACATCTAGACCCAGCAGCTTTTTCAACGAAAGATCTTTCCTCACTCCTATGCAGGTATCACCGAATCTTTTTGCAACACTACGCTGTATCTCCAGGAGTTTGGAAAAAAAACGCAAATGGAACACAATATTTCCACCGGTAGACGCTAACATCCGAACATCCGCAGATAGCAGTCTTAGAGTCCCAACCGCAATAGGGCTCCGGACACAGGAACTGTCTTTCTGCTGCTGCCCACTAGAAAGACTTGCAGGAGAACTGCTACCTCTTGCAAAACTGCAATGCAGATGTAATCGCCTGCACTTTAAAGGTACATGTTCACATTATTATATAAAACTCTCTGAACCGGAGAGATGTTGTGCTATTTGGTGGATTTTCACAAAAATGCTCACCTCATATCGTCCAGGTCACCGAGTTGACCAAAACAGCTGACTTGTAGGTATCATTGCGGTTTGGAAAAGGCCGACGGGATTGCGAGAGCATCAATGCATAGAATTTAAAAAGCTATATGAGCAGATCCAAATATGTCATATGTGGGAGAGCAAGTGAAAATAATGTGTTGAAAAAAAGGCTAAGCAGACGCAGCGGGCGTCTGTCTCCTGCGAGTAGTTTTGAAGCTGAATGTGAGCCAACTGATGTTCTAGTTCGCCTCGCAGACAGCTGCTCTACGGTACGACCAGTAAATTCTTCTCAGTAGACTCTTCCTGGCGACGTAGATACCTACTTGACACCTTCCATAAAAAGTTGTCTCATCCCAGGATATTTGCGCACTACGTATTTATGAAAATCCGGATAGACTCGTATGGCTCCAGACCTCACAGCTACAAAATATTAGTACGCAACTAGGGCATGTATTGTTCTTTACTACCCCTCAACTTCACAAGTTCAATGAATTCGTTTGTCCACAACTATCGAATGTGCTGTTGTGCGCTACTAACCGGATGCTCTAGAAAGTGTTTCAAACGCAGAAGTGCTCTAGAAAAACGACCAACGGTTCCGGGAAAATTACACTTTAGCAAAATGATTCCAATTTTGTTGCAGATTTGCTATGCTAAACTTCACGCTCTGAACCTAAACTACGGAAGCTCCTTTAACAGTGTTGAGAATGACTTCGTCAGTTTCAAAAGCGTTTTTCAATCCGCCTCTCTTCTTTTTGTGGACGAAGTCATTTTCGTAGGCGTCTTTTAGACCGGTCCTCAAATCGTACGCAATTTCCCACTCTAGTTCCCGTAGAGCCTTGTTCGGAGAGCAGAAAAAATGCTGGGGACGAAAAGGAAAAGCCTTTTTCTTGCCAAAATCCATCTGCTTCGGGTCGTAATGGATAATCTCTGGTTCTGGCTTGCCCATAATTTCGGCGCACATGCGAGCCACACCATCAAAGGTGATAGCAGGGCGATCCTGAATATTGTACACTTCGCCAAATGCGGTTGGGTTGAGAGCACACGCTGCCATAGCGGAAGCAAGATCGCGCACATGCCCAAGGCCAGTAAGATGAGCTCCGTGACCTGGTATGCAGACGGGCATATCTTTGTCCAAACGTTCGAAGAACCATTGGTCAAGCGGATTGTAGTTCAGAGCACCATAGATGTAGGTAGGACGGATTGCCGTGTACTTGACACCTGACGAGCGCAAGTAATCCTCCGTGTTCAATTTTCCCTTGTGTCTGCTCTGAGGATCAACCTCGTCACCTTCGATATGGGGCATAACGGGAGATTTCTTATAGACACCAGCCGACGACATGTACACGTAATGCGCACCCATACTCTCAGCAATATCAATAAGAGGCTTCGAATCTTCAAGCTCTCTGCCATTATTGTCAAAAATGACATCAAATTTCTCACCGTCCAATGCCGAAGTAAGCTCATCCGCCTTGGTCCTGTCGGCGACAATTCCTGTCGTGCGCCCATTCCGTTCTGCGAAATGATCGTCTGATTCTCCAGGGACTTTCAAAGCTTCATCACCGACTGGTTTGGAACCACGATTGAGCAGGACAAGATTCGCTCCCCGGTTGGCCAGCTCATGCACGAGGTACAAACCGGAAAAACGTGTGCCGCCGATAACGAGTACACGCTTGCCCTGCAGACGGTTATTGGAGGTTGAGGCGGGACGAGTTAACGAGCGGCGGAGAACAGCATAGGTTGTATACGAACGGCGCAATCGTGAAGAGACGATTACCTTAGGTCGATGTGATGACAAGAAGCTCGACTGTGTGGAGCTTAGAGAAGTCGCTGACACCGCGTACATGGCAGGCGCAAACGCGGGAGATGCCATTGCGGATGTTCAGAGCAACGCACAAGACTTGAAAGTGGTGGATACCGAAATAAGAAGCAGTCGAAACAAGAAGCAGCTTTAGAAAAGTAGTATCGGCAACTGCGACTAGTAAGAGTATGGGACTCAACGCAGGTGATCAATCGACTCCTGGTACTGGACCATACAAATAACGGACAGAGATAATTAGGACATTTCACGTAGGACGACTGTACATGTATGTATACGAAACACTGATCTTCAAGCAATCCTTTTTCATCTCAAGCAGTTCTCGCACAGCGAGATATTTCACATTTGTATCCCTTACGCCTCCACTTGTCTTCATTCCATTCTTTTCCTTTGGAATCATGACACCAATCATAGATTGGCACCTGGACACGTTGCCACGTGCCAATAGACACCAAAATGGAATTCGACAAAATGACAATCATATTTGGTTGTTGAACACCCATCTCGATCGCCCACAACTCGCTCCACCACAGAATATTCCCCCGCATTGCTTCGTAATCCAAAACTAGCATTTGCCATCTTCTTGACGTTCCTGAATCTTTTTGCGTGCTCTCTCTGGCAGTCACGCGAATATCAACATGAGCAGCTGGACTCATTTCCGCAGAGTATGGCTCAAACCGGAAGTGTATCCGCTTATCGGCTCTATGGCAGCTGCCCTGGGGTTCTGCGGTGCTGCCCTCACGAACAAAATTCTCGATCCCACCGTTGGTTGGAACAAAGCGAAGCGGAAGGGAGATCAAAACATTATGGATGGTGTCGATGAGGTTGTCCCGTTGTGGAGTGGTTCGAAGAGCAGCTCTATTCGCATCTTTGGGAGAGAAAACCCGGTCTTGGATAACAAGAATACGTTTATTGCCCCGCCTACCTCGGTAACTATTCCTGGCGTGGCGGCGAACGACGAGCCAGTGGAATTAATAGAGACAGCAGTTGAGGTTACGCTTGTCAAGGAGGACGAGAAGACTCCGTCGGCGGAAATGCAGGAGGAAGAAGTATTGGATGAGAAGCCTTTGCATCCGAAAGAAGCGGTTCTAGGTGTGGTAGATGAAGCCGCCGACACGATTCATTCCGCTGTCGACCGCGCTATGCACACCGCTGCAGCCGGTGTAGATGCTGTCGAATCTGCTGCTTCGTCTGTCGTCGATAAGGTGGCCACGACGGTTGTCGATTCTGAGACGTTGGCAGAAGCTCATTTGCGGGAAGAGGCAGAGGAGGTTGCGCAGACTATTGAAAATCAAAAGTCGGAATGAGTAATGGCGTTGTGTATGAACGGGGGTTTCAGTCGGGCATGAGAGAAGCTTCTGAGACTGTCTAGCCGGCGCAGTCGGACAGGTGAGTGCATCGGTTTTACTATGTTGGGGAGGAGAGGAGGAATGCAGGATTTGGAAAGTTTATGCTCAGAAGTATGGCCATCTGCTATGAGTAAGTGTGTCCGATATGCCCAGGACATCAATTGCGCGATTGTCGCGTCACCATTACCTATCGACGGGAAGAGAGGTTGCCTGAAGTCTTGCTTCCTTCAACATAGGTAGGACCTGCCACGAACTTGAACCAGGCCGCGCATTAACCATTGTGATACAGAGTCTCTTTCTCTTGAAGAGTAAACTAAAAGGTTGAGCACCTGTTCTCGAGATTGTGGGGGAGAGAATAACTTTAAAAGTCAGCAAGTCACCACTGAATCTTTTATCTCCGAGCTTCGCCATGTAGTGAAACCTCGCTTGGATAGAAAGGAAGAGCATATATGCGAAAACGAAATGACAATACTTCATATGTCTTGTTGCCTGAGGACACTAAAAGTACCCATAATACCTCTGTGTCCCCCTGAGCAACAAGCCGCGGTCTGAACTTTTCACTACTCTCTCGAAGCCTTTCGCTGCAACAAGACTAGGTTGGCACAGCCCAACATGGTGCATTGTGAAGCGCAGAACTGAGCCCCGACAACACGGGCAACCGATTTATTTGGCTATGATTTGATCGCCTTTCTAGTAGAATTAAATCATTCTGATACGGCAATACAGGCAATCTTCATGTCCACCGTTCCCCTTCGTCGCCACTGGCCCCGAAGCCAGTGTGCTGTTGCTGCCTAACATACAGGAGTCTTCTGTTTTTTTGCGGCATGACAGCTTTATCACCAATCAGCCCAGCGCTGGATGGACAGAGTTTGTTCCGCGGGATCCTATCTCAAAAGGAAGTCCCTCTACCCTTCTCCGCTGCTGGTCAACCCGCCACTCGTCTGGCCGCGTGCGATGACGGGTCCTTCGTGTTCTCAACTGGAAATAATGTCTTCAAGCTCTCGTGCTCGCCCACTAGAAAGCGGTCTCGCCCTGCTGATGCCGCCTCAGACGCACAAGACACGACAACTGTAGGGCATGAGACGTCGAACATTGGTGGGGTCATGTCGGCAGTATCTTCCGCCATTGCAGATGACTTTATCATTCCGAAACCCTTTGCAAACATGATGGCCAATCGTGTCATCCCGCATTGCGCACACCAGGCTGAAATCCAGTCTGTGTCCGCTGATGGAACTCGTATTGGCTCGGTCGACAGCTATGGAAGGTGTGTAGTTACGACAGGCGGCAGCTACGTACCTTCTGCGAAGCAGCAATTGACAAACGCTGAACGAGAGGAAAAAGTTGATTCTTTCGTTTTGTCGCCAGTGTCGTTATCAAGCGGAGATCCTGGCTGGGCTGGAGTTGTCCTCAAAGAAAACGACCCTGCAACTGCCATAGTTGCTCGCCAGTTCTACAAAGACGTAACCGTTTTTGATCGAGACGTTCCAGTGAGAACGCTTCACACCATTATGGCTCCAACTTCTGCCCAGTACTGTGCGAATCGAAACATGATTGCAGTTGCTGAGGGCCCAGCCGTTGCATTTTACGATTTCCGTATGAATGAACATCGTGCTTGTATCGACCGGGTGGCCCCCGGATCTGGACAGCTATTGACTTTGGATGCATCTGCTGATGGTAACCTGTTGGCGGCAGCAGGAATGGATCGAATTCTCCACGTCTATGACATTCGTACCATGCGCGTAAGGGATAGATGGCCTGGATGTTTGAAGTACGAATGCGCGGCTGCAATTCTCAGCAAAGAGACCCACGGGTTGGCTTACGTCTGTAGCGTAGACAATGAGGTGGCCTGCGGTGCATGGAGCAGCTGCATGGCAGACTATCTTAAGGCCAGTACCACTACTGTGCAATCAGTGATGATTTCTGGTGCCAACACGAAAAGCCCGCGTCGTGCCTACGGTTTCCGGGCAGATGTCCGGTTGACAGGCATGACAAGACGCAATGTTGGAGGTGAGGAAATCGCGGCTATTTCAGAATCCGGGGCCTTTTACTTGCTACGTCGCAAGCATTGAACATATTGGCTGCGCGCGTGCATTGACATCAAACTATTTGGACGGTGCAACTATAAACTTGCAATCCTGTGCTACTTGCACAAACGATGCTGTAGAAATTGTGCTTGTTCCAGAAGTATCCCAGAAACGGAGCATGTCTCTTGCTTCTTCGATCGTTAGTATGACGCCGTGATCATCAGATACCCGCAGCAAGTCGGTGAGAGTTATCCGCCCATTCTCATTTACGTCAAATTGGCTAAAAACAAGCGAAAGCAGCGCCTTTTGTTGAGATGACAGCTCATTCTCTCTTCCAGTAATATCTTTTGGTACTAGGATGTGTCCTGGTGCGCCGGACTTTGTTTCCTTCCCCTCGTTACTCTTGCTGTGGCTATTCTTGGTTCTGGTACTGCTTTTCTTCTTCCTCACCGCTGATAACATGCGATTTCCACTTCCACTTCGACTTAATCTACTTCTTCGGACAACGTTTTCGTAATCAGAGGATCCTTTCGACTCCGCAGATGCGTCGTCGGCAACATGCTCATTTTCTGCCTCGCTTTCAGGCTCGCTACATGGGGGAGAAAACGAAGATTCATCAGACCCCACTGCTACACGTTTTTTCAGTCTTTTCTGAGGCTTACGTACCTCGACTTCGTCCATTTCCAGACTTTCGTGGTCTTGGTTTGTAACCTCTAAGATAGCTCGAGGACGAGCTCTGAGACGAGAGGATCTGCGCAGCCCTTCCCGACCCTCTGACATCGGGAGGTAACTCAGTCAAGCGGTTTTGCGTGACTCTAGGGCTCCCCGGTACCAAAACCCTTCCGATCAAATTGGTGCGAGATGAATTTTCACGCGATTACACACTGTTCGGACGTCTGATAGAAAAAGGTGCAGGATACCCGGCAAGTTTTGATTACTTTGTCTGTTTGGAAATGTGCTGTATCAAGCCAAACGCCGTAACAACAAAACAAAGTCGGGGCTATACGATTCGATACACCTTTCAAATCGATACGGAAAGCTCAAGTACTTATCTACACGAGGCAAGCGAACATCGAAGGAGCTCAATCTTAACAAAAGCGAACATGCAATTTGGCGAGTGCCTAAATGAAGGCAGTGAGTGGTGTTGCTAGAAAGAGCAGATGTCTTAGCGCATTCTACAAGTGTGCTTTAATGGTTCATTATTGTGCAAAATGAACCCTGTTTTCTGAATGTGAACCCTGTACTTTGAGGTCAATGGGTTAGGGTTAGGGGGTTAGGGGAATAGGGATTGGGGAAATAGAGGTTTTCTAAAGGATTAGGGGATTAGATTTTGGGGACAGGGGGGATGGCAGGGGCTTGCGAACTACTTGAAAAACACCTGACTGTGCAGGATAAAATTTTCTACGTTATCAGCCTGCAAAGAGGGTTCAGTTTGCTGGTAATGACACGGTTACGAAATGTGTCGGTGTACACTCCCGCGCGGACTGCTGCAGAAACGCAAGGTTCCGGCCTGCTCGAGGAGGAAAGTGGCGGAGGCTGAGTAGCAATGATAGAGGAAAGGGCCAATGGGGAGGATACTGGGTAGACAAAGAAGCAAAAGAGAGGAAGCTTCGCAGTATGCAGGGGTTTTCATCTTGTGTGTTTGTTTAGCCTCGAGAAGAAGGCAAGATAAGGATAATTGCAAAAGAACGGACATTCAGTTGCACTCGTCAGGCGAGGGCGGCGGCGGGCGACTGCACCCCAGCAACAAGTGCGACTCTACTGTCGGTTTCTATTGGCCCAAGTGAGACCAGCAGAATGGCATGAAGTAGAAAACCTGGCATAACCGTCGAATTGACGCATGTCCAAGTCTGGTTGCGATCAGATGAATTACAGCGCGTTTAGGACACAATGCCTGAATCATTCATGCAGTCCTAATTGAATAATCACATGATTTTGAAATTCGAACTATTCCAAATCTACAGGACAGAAAACCATCTCCGAAAAACCCTGGCGCTCTAAAGCTACCAACCACTCGACGCTAATCACGCTCGATTCGCGCAAACGGTATGCATGGGCATCTGTTTTGTACACCAACTAATAAAGATGATCACACTGTATACCTGTATTTATTACACGATGATCTTCAAAGCTCGGTCTGAAATTACAACGACTCGTAACGCGACAGTAATTTTCATGTGCAAGACTATGTTTGCACCCCACACCTTGCACGAGAGCTGTTCGTGTATGTGTATCTTTCATGTACTAAATTTAACGAAACAGTACTCCAGTACTTGGAACGTGCCCTCCTCTTCGTCGATCAAGTTAATAAGGCCAAAGGGAAAGAAGAAGGGTACTTTTTCAACAATTCTATACGAACCTTTTTCAAATCAACCGGCTGATGACAGAGACAATTTAATTGGTCACAAGAAGCCCATTGCTTTATTGCTTCCACTTAATATTGGCGTCCCATCTATCGAGTTTAGTTCATCACTTTCCACCTCTCTGACTTTCCATGAAAAACTGAGTAGTTCGAATCAATACACCTCTGCCTGAAGGGCCAAACAAGACCTGACATGAGGTTTATTACCCTCGTAGCGTAGCTAAACACTGTAGCCTCAGATGACATCATCCGAGATAATCACTACTTTCGAGTCGAGTCACTACTGTAAAACTAGACTGGTAGCGTCACCACTATACTACGTACAAGCCAGCCACAAAAGATCTATAATGTTCTCGACAGGATGGCTTTCAGTCCTTTCTGTTGTGATTCGAATAAATGGTGTAGAATCATCTAGAGCATGTGGGGGCCCCATCTACGTTTGATTTAGGATACTTTGCCCCCGCTAGATAGCTTCCTCTTCTAACATACAAAGGTTCCTGAAGGCTGCGAGAAGTGCCATCTTTCATGTTATAGGGGCACGATTACTCAACCACTTTCAGAATAGATTGCTTGGCAGTAGACAAAATCTCGGAACACATAATGCCTGTTATAAATCAAAGTCTCAGAGAACATTCGAAAACGTGATAATAAAAACGTACGTAGAACAAGTCTGTCCTTTGAAACAATTGTATATTTGATACTGAAAAGGGGCAGAAACGCTATTTCCTCAGTCAGATATATCTGACGATAACATCTGTAGTTGTTTGACACAGTCTACTTGCCTGTTCCCTCAACGAAGAAGATGATTCCAGGCTAATCACATGGCTAATATGTGCGATTACGCGATTTCTTTCGACACATCATTTAGGGAATCCGAAGTTTCTGTTCAGGCGACGACTAAACTCGACATTGCGGTGTTTTCGGGAAACATTGATTAATTGGTCCACCAAGAAAAACCCACTGCTAAACGGATTTTCTCCCTTCTCCTACTGGTACTCTGCCCAGACGAAATTTAGCTGAAAACTCCGCTTGTTGTGCAGCGAATAATTTTATCCCCAGCTGAATGAGCATGCATTTTCAGTCTCAATTCTAGAAGTTCAGCAAAAAACACAGTAATGGATAATGACATATGGTTTACGAAGCAGTCAAAATACAGCGAAACAAATATAGCATTCTCAAGGTTTCCCTTTTCATATATAACCATGAAGTTGACTTACATTTCCTAGTCCTGACCACTTTGCTCATCTTTCAATGAGATGATGGATTTCATGGTTCAAGAGATATTTCCGCAGCATCCTGGGAGTTGTGTTGTCAAGAGCATTTCCCACCGATAATAAGTGTTGGTGGGATAAGGGCTGCATTAAACATTGTACTCTCGAAAATATGAAAACATTCTGTGATCTAAACCTTTCTTTCATAACAAAACCGAGTATGCAAGAAGCGAAGAAAAAAAAGGGGCAGCAGTTTGAGCTTTCAGGAGCTCCTAAAATACCAATACCGGTTCTCGAACATGTTCAGGAAGGTTTTTGTGTGACACTTTCCCTCTCTTGCGACTGCCCAGCTGCCATGATAAACGACCCTCGCTAGAAACTGCTTCGCGATTGGTTTTTGTACGAATCTCTGTAATGTTATGTTTCAAGGTTAGATCACCGCTTTTGCGATTATCGCATGAGGAACTACACGCCCATTGAGGGGTACCACTCCTGATCGGCTCTATGTGAAACAGATTTCTGTAATTCTCAGAAACATCAACATGGTACTGTTTTGAAAGATCTGAAGGCCCACGAGAGGGGCATTACGAGATGTACAACTCATGCCTTGTTTATTTAGAAACATGGGCATTATCTACTAATGTCCTGCGCTCCGCTCCGTAGCCTATCACGGTGCCTTCACTTACGGTTACAATATTGTGAAATTTCTTTTCTATACCAGTATTGACCCGCATGTATGAGCTTACATGGCTGTTTCCACTATAGCTATTTTTTGAATAGCTCGAAGGGAAGTGTTCAACTCCGTCAGTTGGAGGGCAATATGTCAGATACATGTGTTTAACTTGTCAGTTCATAGAGTTATCATAACTTTCATCTCTGGCAAGATTCTTTCAGGGCGCTGAATTCAAAACAACCAGTTCTTGTTTGTAAACAAATACGTGGCAATGCGACTACAGAGCTATATGATTGCTCGACAAACTGCGGTTCGACGATACTTGTGGTACTCTCTAGCACTTCCAGGTGGGAAAGATGCTGGGTCGCATCGGTAACGTTAGTATGATTATGATTATGAATTCATTGGGTATAGAACCAGAGAAGTAAAATTAGAACTCGTGATATTCTAGGTTTTATGGAATAGACTCACTTCAAAGTTCATCGCGAGAGAACGATGATACCCACTACCCACTACCAGCATTTGAGTTCAGAACAGTTTTTTTTTCATGGTTCATATGGACTCTCAGTTCCGCCTTTGTTTCTGCTTTGCCATGGATCAGAATGCGATTTGGGTGACGGACACATCTACAGTACTTCACACATTACTGTTTACTAAGATTGGTTTTATTTAAACGCAGGTTCAATTCACCGGTTTGCTCAAGCGAGATCGGATTTTACTGACGAATGGCCGTTGCGCCATTTCCCTCCCAAGAATGCCGATGGCAGCTTTCAGTAACACTTTTTCTCGGAGCAGAGAGTCGAAAGGTAGAGAAGTTCTGGGGATAAAATCCAGTAATCGGGCAACGTCAAGAAGAGTGATTGTAAGCAGACATTTAGCGATTTCTTCTAAACAAAACTAATCAGGGTTAAGAACAAATTGATCAGTTCCAGGGAGATAAGACTCGCTGCACTGATATTTTGACCAAACAATATCGACTTCAACCGATCGTAACAGTAATGTCGGATTATATCGGTTTATTTGTCAGACTAGTACGAAATTCTTTACACGCGTCTTCAGCTACCGCAGATTGCTGGAAACAAGAAGTAAACCGCTGAAAACCTTCCGAGTTAGTTTTCGCTCTCGACAGGCAGGGAAGAAATTGGCGACCGCTCAGAACCAAATGTACTCCTATACCTAATGTCTAGAACAGGGTCATTCGAATACTTCGCATTCACGGAGAACGAACAGAAATGTTAGGGACAAAGCATACCATGTACATGAGATGATCTGCCTAGAGTAACCGTTTGGCAGCTTTCCTCTTCTCATTCGTTTTGTTGTAGATGTGACACCTTGCTCTAGGTACAGTGTGACAAATGCCCCGGCAATGTGGACACAGCCACTGGCTCGAAGCTCCAAAATCCCAACGAAGTTCAATAAAACACGGTTCACACACGGACTTTCGACATTTTCGTTCAGTGTTGAGGTTGGCACAAAACATTTTTCGACTTTTCTGCGTCCGTGCACATATGTGACAGAATCGACTGGGAACAGGATTGCCAGAGGAGCGACTGCGACGTGGCTTATTAATCGATTTGAGGGGTGGGCTGGACCTTGATGAGAATGACGACTCCTGGTGCAGAGAGCTGTGTAGACTCACGTCGAGTACTACCGGCAAGACTGCAGCCCCAGCTGAAGTGAAAGCAGGCGGTGTCGTGTTCTGGCTGTCGAAGGAGCAGTTTTGCACACTTGACTGATCTCCAATAGATGCATCAATGACCAATGGTAACGGCACTTGCGCAAAGGTCTCCTGCAGCTGCCGTGTAGAGCTGTGCGAAAAGGTACCAGCATGTGAGGTCCTCAACGCAATGTCGGTAGGCGAGACTAACCGCACTTCCTCCTTTGACAGGACACGAGATTGGGATAAGTCAGCAGCAGAGAACTCCGGCGGGGAACAGTTACGGGGAGTAGGGGGACGCAAGAGGTGAGCAGCCATTAAGTCATGTTCGAGAGGGCCAGGTGGCGGAGGGGAAGGCACAAAGGATAGATCAGCTAGAGATGAAGAGGCGGGCGACGCAGAATGACCAGGGCGCTTGCAAGGGGTGGCGATGGCTTCCAATGCAGCGACGATGTCTAACTCCTCATCATCGCCCGTCGGCTGCACGCGGGTGAGATCAAGATGAGTGGGTGGACACGACGAGGAAAAATTCGGACCGATCCACGCAAGGTCAGCCTCGGTAAACGCAGCGGCAGCTGTGCGAGTCATGCTGTGCTGAGGGTGGGAGATGGAATGAGTGGAACTCTCGGAGAAGACTAGAGGCCGGAACGACAGAGCGGTGGATTAAATGGAGGGACGTACGGCACGCGCGGTGTACTTTAAGCAGAAAAAAAAGCAGAAGGGATGAGGGTGGGGAAGCGGCACATCCGTGGGTGCAGGAGCAGAGGAAAACTCGAGAGATAGTGGGGTACGTGGATGCGAGAGGATGAGTGAAGTTGTCTCCGAAGCGTTGGCGCATTCACGACAGTCCTATGCGTGTGCATGGGGGGGGTCACACTAGACCTGAAAAAAAAACTGTGGGTGCGAGACGAGCGTGGCCAGCGTGCCAATGTATGACAGGGTGACAAAAGAGGAAGGAAAACAGAAACAATTAGGACAAGGGGTATGATCAGTATCAACAGTTGCACATAGTTTGATATAAACCACAGCACACTCTCAGGTGCCGGGACTCGTAGTCACCTGGATCCACCCTGGCAGGATTACGTATGTCGCAACAACACCTGCCGCCTCGTATCGTCACGGTACGTCACTCTCGGGCACTCTCGGTCGATCTTAGCATTCTGCCCACCAGGTGAGAACAGCTGTTGGGTGTCCAAGCTGTTCTCATCGTCAGCATAGGTCATCGTCAACAGGATTTCGCAGTACAGCCAGGTGAGTTCTCAGGCATGTGGGCGACAGGACAGTCAATGTCCGTCACGCAGGGTTCAACAGCTGTCCCACGCCATCTGTTTTCGACTCATCATGTGTTTTGTATTTGCCGCTCTCAGGATTGATAGACTGAGCAACTCCAACTCTTGCGTCACTATCGGCAACATATGTACTCAGTCCAAATGCGCTTACGTTCCTCTTCAGCTCAACATGACCGGATATATGCACCTTCGCTTCCTCATGTGTTGTGCTGGCAGCTGTTGAGTTGAGGACTGGCCGCCCACAAGTGTATGATAGTTTGTCTCGATTGTGTCATTCCTCCCTGCAAATTAGGTATATACAGGTTGTTGCAGCAGTCTGTGTAAACAGCAGTTTTTCTATGCTCTAGCCAAACTCTTTCTCGTGCTGCCCTTTTAAAACCGGAGGTCCTCACGACACCGTAACTATATGCCAACTGTTGCCAAATGGGGCGGGGGGGCGGGGGGCGGGTTGGTAGTGCCGGGCGGACACGTGGAGGGGACAAAGGGGTATACGTCTTGCTT
>JAUKWC010085268.1:0-29076 GCA_032356245.1 Endocladia muricata
GATGATCAGAAGCGCACGATCGACGAGCTGACCCACTACATCAACGGCTGAACGTCGGCGGTTGGACGCTTGCGCCCGTTGTTCGAGTAGTTGCTCCACGGACACCCGCCTGCCTTCGAGCACCGGCTAGCCAGTGCGCTTTGCCTGAAATGCAGGGAGTTGCGCCGCGCTGGAATCTCGCTGCGGTTCGTGCAGTGCCCGGGTCGCGCACCGAATGCTGCGACAACCCGGTCGTCGATTCGGTTCAGTTGCACGTCACGGCGGGAGCCGGGCGCCGTGGCTTCGTCGACGAACATGTCGGTATCAGCCTGCGTTTCTAAAGCGTTCGAAACGGACTGCCAGCGCATCGCGATCGGGGCGTGAGCGGTCGCTACGCGGCATCTGGATGCGCACGCCGTGCATCGCCTGGATACCGTGCTTGAGCATC
Source organism: Endocladia muricata (assembly GCA_032356245.1). NCBI lineage: Eukaryota > Rhodophyta > Florideophyceae > Gigartinales > Endocladiaceae > Endocladia > Endocladia muricata. The sequence goes on from JAUKWC010085268.1 coordinate 428, forward strand.
GGACCGTCGACTTCCTCAGGTTCCGGGAAACGGGGGTACGGACGGGCGTCCGGACGACACTTCGATCATCGCATCGCATCGATGTCGTCACCGCACAGGAGCGTGGTGATCGTCGCACCGTCCGGTCGTTCCCCGGATCTGCCCGCACCGGGTCGACACAAGGGTCGGCGTATAGATTGACCAAAGACGTTCATCCACCCCCCGTCGCTGCGTCATGCTCCGCGCCCCTCTCGCATACAGGCACGACGCATGAAGATCCTGATGGTCCTGACCTCGCACGATTCCCTCGGCGACACTGGCAAGAAGACCGGCTTCTGGCTCGAGGAATTCGCGGCGCCCTACTACGTCTTCAAGGACGCCGGCGCCGACGTCACACTCGCCTCCCCGGCCGGCGGCCAGCCACCACTCGATCCGGCGAGCGATACCGACGAGGCGCAGACCGATGCGACCCGGCGCTTCAAGGAGGATGAAGCGGCCCGGGCGGTGCTGGCCGATACCAAACGCCTGGCAGACGTCTCGCACGAGGACGTCGACGCGGTGTTCTACCCTGGCGGGCACGGTCCGCTGTGGGACCTGGCCAACGACAAGGATTCCATCGCGCTGATCGAGAAGAGCATCGCCGCGGGCCACCCGGTGGCAGCGGTCTGCCACGCTCCCGGCGTGCTGCGCAACGTCATGGCGGCCGACGGTCGGCACCTGGTGGCCGGCAAGCGCGTCACCGGGTTCGCCAACACCGAAGAGCAGGCGGTGGGCCTGACGGAGGTCGTGCCATTTCTCGTCCAGGACGTGCTGACCGCAAACGGCGGCGTGTACGAGAAGGGCGACGACTGGGCACCGTTCGCGCTGGCCGACGGGCTGCTGGTGACGGGTCAGAATCCGGCCTCGTCCGAAGCGGCCGCGAAGCTGCTGATGGACGTGCAGGCGTCGACGGCCGCGTTGTCGATCGAGGGTTGAGCGGAGGGGCTGACGTCCCGACCCCTGCTTCAGCCGTGGCCGCTCATGCCGGCGCCACGTTCGCGAGCGTCTGGGCGAACTTGCGGAAATCGATCGCCTCGACACCGTCGGACCAGCGATGCCTGCCGCCGCCGTCGGCCGACCCGTTGTAGCCTCTGCCCGGTTTCTAAAAGACCGAGGAGATGGCTCGGCAGGCTGGGCTAGGTGAAGTAGACCTTCGGAGACCTCAGTGCACACTCGCCGAAGTTATCGAAACGGGGCGGCAGCCGAAAGATGACGAATGAACGGAGGCGTCTGGCCTGCCGACACGGGAGTTTTCAATCCTGTGGAGCGGCAGTCGGCAGAGCGCTGATGGCGGCGTTGCGCGGTTCTTCCAAGGACCGATGTAAAGCCGCGCGCGACCTTGAGGGACGGTCTCACGCAACATCCAGGCAGAACTCAGGCGAGGAATGTAAGGCGGTGGCGGCTTGGTCGTCGCCCTGACCCTATAGCTGAGCTATTCCGTCCCGAGGATCGGACTTGGCTACGTCGATCGTGCAGGCGGTCATGAGCATGCCTCGCTTGAGCACGAATCGGTCGCGATACCAGGAATCGGAGAGCCGATGGAGCAGCCGCTCGAGTCCGAAGGCCACGAACGCAGCCTCCCCCAGCGCGCAAGAACCGGGAGCTACTGACGCACCGAAGCCGCAATATTTGTCTGCACTCTACCCATCGATCGTCAGCGCCTCCTGGCACGGTCGCATCGTCGTGCCGGCGTCGTGCGCCGAACCTGTTCCGGACGGCTCTTCTATCGGCGACCTGAACTTTCTCGACTTCATCGTGGCCATTCGCGCCCTGACCCCTCGCACGAGCGAGAGAGTCGCGACCGAGGTATTCGCCACGGCTTCGAGCATGGAGAGCGGCTGATCGATGGAGGGCAGGTCACGGCGGATAACGGCCCTCACTGGCGTACGTCCCGGTTGAGTAAACCCATCCGACACAAAACTGGAGATGACGAATGGACATCAACGCCACACGATCGAGCAGCTTCGTCGGATACAGAGGTGTCACGACCGTTGCGAGCGACATACAAGGTCGATCCACACGACGCCGCCATTGGCGTTCGAGAAGCCAACCTACGCATCGGCGATGCTTGTGACGGGAGATACCCTGCTTAAATCTGCGAGCCTGACGCCGGTTGCCGTGCGCGAAGCACTCGTCAACGCGCTGGTGCAGGCCGACTACGCCCACCACGGCGCGCCGGTTCGAGTCGCACTTATCGACGATCGACTCGCGATCGAAAACCCGGGGCCGCTACGCTTCAGTCTGACGCGCAGCGACCTGGTGCGCGGCGTTTCGAAGCTGCGCAACCGAGTGCTCGGTCGCACGTTCAAGGAGCTCGGACTCGTCGAGCAGTGGGGCAGTGGCGTGCAGCGGATGATAGGCGCGTGGAAACGCTTGCGAGTGTCACCTCCGCTCGCCGACCCGCCGTAGGAGCGTAGTCGCTGGTGGCACGTGCAACTGCGGGCTCCTGTTGCAACACACTCTTAAGGCCACCGGACTCGTTTTCGTGCGTCGCTGCGCGGAAAGCAGCGGTTTCGGAGACACCGACCTGGTCAGGCGCGGTGACGCGACGCTGCGAAATCCTCGTTGGCATACCGTAAGAGCACCGCACGCGCACTGTTGGCCACCCGTTGCCGAAGTGGGGCGGGCCCTACAACCTCGATCCGATCACCGCGTGCGAGCAGCCAGTTCATCAGTTCGACGGTGATGCGCACTCCCGGCGCAACCAACATGGCTACCGACGGATCCGCTGGGTCCTGTTCAATCGACTGATCAGGCGAAATCGGATGCTCCTCCAGATCCTTGATGAATGCCCCGACATCAGCGTCGAATAGTCGAAGCTCCAATACGATTGGTATCTTCGTACCCACCTCCATTCCCGGCAACGGAATACCGAGCGGCTCCGATTCTAGGTGATCCGCGAGTGTGAAGGCTTCGGGGACGAGGTTGCGCACGTTCGATGGAAACGCGCTTTCAAACCGGCTGCATAGGAAGACTTTCGGGACCAGCGCATCTTCGTTCACACCTGCGGCAAACTCGGAGTCATCCACGGCAAGCAGGTAGTATTTCGGATCGCGGTACACCAGTCCGTAAGGGTGCAAACGGCGCTGACGTCCGTTGTAGATCGCATCGATACAAGAACGTTTCAAGATCGCGCCTGTCACCAGCGGGACCAAGCTCTTGGCCATTTGCGATTTCCCGAGTAAGTAGCCCCTTGGCTGGATGGAAATACGCTCAAGAAGATCGCTGACCGCATCCCCGTTCCGACCGAGCGTTGCGTCGTGTTCGTTCACCCGTGCATGTGCGGCGTTGAACACATCCTGTAGATCCGACTGCACGTGCGCCAATGGCAGCAACGGCTGCAGAAAACGTTCAGCCATCAGTGACAAGCACGCAGTCTCGATCGACAGTCTGTCTCGTCCGGCAGAGCGGTAGCCGATACGGTTGCCGGCCTCAAACCGATACTCGAACAGACCCGTCACATCAGCGAGACGTCGCATCTCCCTCAGCCAGTTATCAAGTGTGCGAGAACGCGCTTCAGACGTGCCGTGCTCAGCCCAGCTTGAGTGGCGCTCCAAGTGCGACTTCAGCTCATTGCTGCCCGTCCAGTTGTTCCGACTGCGTATCCGCTCGAGCAGCAGGAACTTGGCATGCAATCGTTCATCGGCAGTGGCTTGCCCTCCCCTCCCACAGATCGCGTCCTTGGTCATCTCGGAACTGTTCACTTTGAAATCAGTGGTCCTTCGCAAGCAGGTGACGGCGCCACCTGCGAGCGCTTGATGGGACCGATCAGAAACCGTGGCATACGACGCAGCCCAACGCAGCCCGACGTCCACCAACGTCACGTTGGCAAGCGTCGACCAACACAGTTAGCACCCCCGGCTATGCCAAATGCTACGCGTCACACTGTTAACGGCAGCACGAATCTTGTCAAATACGGACCTCTTCCTCAGCCGGAACCCGGCGCGCGAAAGCGGCTTTCGTACTCCTCCTGCAGCCTCCCTGGCTCTATCCATTCGCCTATGGCGCGAGGGGGGTCACGACGATGATCGATATGGACTTGCAGTTCAGCCGCTACCTAGCAATGAATTCAAGCAACCTGCCAATACGACGTTGGGCGGCGCGCGCGCTGCTCATCGCCAAGATAGATCTGTCGACCGAATGGGCGTCGCGGTATCGAGATACGGCTTCCCTGTTTGATCGATTCGGAATCGACGCAGGTACGCTCGATACAACCGCGTCAATCACTCGCTGGCTAAAAATGCAACTCGACGCGTGCGGCAAGGCACCCCTGGATACGCGGGACCCCTTCGTCGTCAACACCACTGCTGTCGGACGGGATCTGAGACTCGACAAGGTGGAATTGAGCGTTTTGCGATTCGCATTGATGCTGAATCAGAGCGTTCCGTTGAGACGGGCGACCGATGCCCTAAAAGGCGACATGACAATGCTGGAAGCCTGCGACGCAATCGCGGATGTGCTCGAACTCGATCGCGTGCACGTGCGAATGGCGCTCCAGTCAAGCAGTCGACTGCGCCGTACGGGATTGATGCCTCGGTCACGCATGTTCAACAACACCGGAGATCTGGAAGACTGGGCCACCGTTTCTCCGTTGCTACTGAACCACGTTTTCTACCACTACCCCGACGGCTTCTCGATTGAACAAGAGTTGTTCGGGACGCCCGCTGAACCGCAACTGGCTCGCCGCGACTTGCTTCACCTGGGCGACCGCCTGGATACCCTTCGCGCCTACCTCTCCTCTGCTTGCCGAGAAAACGTCTCAGGTTCCAACATATTGCTATACGGAGCCCCTGGTACCGGAAAGACCGAATTGGCGCGTTGGCTGGCGAGGTCGGTGCGCCGGCCGGTTTTAGAGATTGCAGTCGCAGATTCCAGAGGCCAGTCGCGAGACAACGCAGAGCGCCTCGACGCATGGTGCTTGTGCCAAGGTATCGTGCCAACAGGCAGTCGCCGGATCGTGATATTTGACGAAGTCGAGGAGATTCTCAGCAACGCTAGCCTTTCGCGGCATGGCTTTTACCGGTCCGACCGAATAGGCAAGGGGTTCTTGAACGCGCAACTGGAAAGCAATCATCTGCCGACCGTCTGGATCACCAATACGCTGGCAGGCGTAGACGAGGCCTACTTGCGCCGCTTCGACCTGACGATGCATGTACCAGCACCCGATGAGACTGTACGGCGTCGAATGGTACGACACGCCTTTCGCGGTCTTGACATCGAACGTTCCTTGGTCGAAGCCATCGCCGAACAGAACAACATTACACCCGCGCTCGTCGCGAAGGCAGCACGTGTTTGCCGTATGACCGGTGCGCAGGAAAGAAGTCGCGTGGAGGCTGTCGCAAGGCAAGTGATCGACGAGTCCCTGCGGGCGATGGGCCACCGCGTCAAACTGCCAATCGAGACTGGTGCACGCCGGCGGGCACCACAGCTGCCGACCAGCCTTGACGTGCTCAACACCGATGTCGACGTGGTTCCGTTGCTGCAAAGTCTGTCTCGCAGCGGATACGGACGCCTTTGCCTGTACGGCTTGCCGGGCACGGGCAAGAGTGCGTTCGCTGCCGAGGTGGCTCGCCGACTGAAACGACCGTTGCTTGTACGACAAGTGTCCGACATCCGCGCCCCGTTGGTGGGTGAAACCGAACGCAACATCGCTGACGCCTTCAATCAAGCCGCACGTGACGGCGCGGTTCTACTTCTCGACGAAGCGGACAGCTTTCTACAGGACCGGCGTGGCGCATCAAGGCACTGGGAGGTTACGCAGGTCAACCAGTTCCTGACCTCTCTCGAGCGCTACGAAGGCATTCTCGTCTGCACTACCAACCTGGTCGACAGTCTGGATCCAGCAACCCTACGACGGTTCGACTTCAAGGTGCTGTTTCGGTGCATGAGCGTGTCGCAGTCCAAGCGCATGGTACACCGGGCCTTGAAGGCTCTTGGTGCAACACGCGCCAAGGTGACGACCGCACAGCTGGACCGATTGAATGGCCACGAGCTGGTGCCCGGTGACTTCGCGGTGGCGCTCCGGCAGGGCGCGATGGCGGCGGGACATCCGTCAGCACGCAGCGTGGTCGATGCAGTGCTGGCGGAGGCACGAATGCGGGCGCCGAACAAGTCGCGCGCAATCGGGTTTGTGAGTGATTTGGGCGGTCCGGGCAGATGAGCATCGCCTTCGACGATGCCGGCTCTCCGGCTCGACTGAATTCTGTTGCTCGGGAGCAGTGCGTTCGCGCACGGGCCTATCGTTCACCTCCAGGACCGATGCATTCATTTACAAGGCCAGCAATTGGCTTGGCCTACGGGTAAACCATTGACTAGCTGCTTTATTGCGCGGTGCGTGACGGAACATTAGAAAATCTAAGCGGCTTCGTCAGCATCCATCGCGTCGGGCCAGCAGTAGCGAAATGATCCTGTGAATCCACGCGGGAACCAGGCCTTTACATCACCACCCACGTACGCGGCACGCACCGCGTCGTCTTCGCATCGCCGACCAACGAATTCCTGTCGTTCAGGGTCAAGGCCGTCAATGTCCGTCCTGGTTTCGTAGGTCGCCGTTCCGCCTTGCTGCCAGCTTTCAATCTCGTAGATTTCTTGCACGACATTGTCGTAGACCGCCATGGCGTAGCGCACTTTGTCTCTGTCAGCGCCGACACCCCACGTGCCGCGAGTCGCTTCATACAACTCAAGCCGGTCACGTTCCGTCGCTTCCTCTCCAGCCATACTGTACCGAAACGATCTACTGACACGAAAAAGCAAGATCGGCACGTCGAAGCGTTCGATCCGCTTGGCGGCATACCGCGAATGCACCTGCTCAAGCGTCATGCGTCCGTGAACACTCGTTTCGTGCCCCGCCACCTTGTTGGCAAGATTCTCCAAACCGATGTGTTCGATCAACACCGCCTCAACCGCCAACGCTTCGTCTTTTTTCATACCATGCCTGACGATCACGATTCTCGGCAGCACGCCGCGAGCACGAAGCTCGTCGAGCTTGCTTCCCTTGCTGCAACCTCCCGTGAGGTCCTGGTGCGCAAGTACCCTGTCGCCCACACCTTTCCCAACGTAGAACGGCTCGCCCGTGTCCGGATCCATGTATAGGTACACGTAGTGATTCAGTGCTCGATGTACTTGCGGACCAAGCTGATTGAATCGTTCGGCCAGCAAATTTCCGATATCGGACATCCGGATGATCGCTTGGTTGGCGAGCAACAACGCTCGCCTGGTTCATCGGCTGGCGGACGTCTCTACTTGACACCGGCTTACAGAATTCCGGAATCAAGGCCGCCTACGTCGTTAGGCGGGACGTCCGTCGTCACGATGTTCTCGATCTCCGAGCTCGCCTTCGCTTCCTGCGGGGCGAGGGAGTGGATCAAGATCCCCTGATTCGGGATGACCGCGGCGCGACCCTTGAGCCACCTCCTGATACATAAGTTCGAGCCCTTAGCCGGTCTTCAGCTGAGTCCGTGCGAACTTCATTCCCGCAACGCAGATTGCAATCTGCTCCAGGCCTTCCCAGATCGTTCGCGCCCCGGGCTCGCCGTCTCCTTTTCGTCCCAGAAAACCGCTCAACGAGGCAACCAGTCGAATGACCTACTGTAGCGGCGGCAACGTTGTCGGCACCGGACTCTCGTGCAGCAGATACGCCGCCTGCCACTCCTCGGTCTCGAACAACAGATCGGCATCCAGATCCGGGTGCGCACGACCCAGTCGCATCAGTCGTTTGATCCGCCAGGCGACGATCATGTACAGCGCCAGTGCCACTTCGAGCCGCGGCATCGTCTTCAAGTGCAGCGACTCGACCTTGCAGCCGTTCTTGAGCACGTCGAAGTACATCTGGATTTTCCAGCGTGCCCGGTACCAGTTGATCAGCTCGACGGCCTGCTCGGCGGTCTCGACCGAGCGGTTGGTCAACAGCCGCCACTCGACGGGCTTCACGCCAGCTGGCGCACCGATCTCCCGGGCGATAACGCAGCTGAGCTCGACCGTCTTCGTGCGCGAACGAGCGTCAGGGACCGCGACCCGGGCTACGTACAGCTGCTGGCGCACGGGTCGGCGCTTGTGGCCGCGGCGCTCGTCGAGCACGAAGCTGAGCTCGCCAAGCGGCGCGCTCTCGTGCACCCGGCTCCACAGCTTGGCCCCGTCCGGCAACGTTCTGTTGTGCTTGGCGCGCACCAGGAAGTCGGCCGGATGATCCAACTCGCGCGCCTTCTTGATCAGCGGCAGCATGTCCGCCTCGCGATCGGCAACGTACACCAGGCGGGTGTCGGGCATCGTCGCTGCAACCTCGGCGACGCCTTCGAAACCGTCGATCCAGCGCTCACTTTCGAGGATGTCTGCAGGGCGTTGCCCATCGGCATCGCGCAGCTTGCGGGCCCAGCTCCAGCAATCGAGGATCCCGAGCGGTTCGCGCTCGGGCGTGACCGTATAGGTTGGATGCAGGAACATTCCGCGCTCGGGCTCGTACTGGATCGGACCGAGTCCCTCGATAACCTGTCCGTTGTAGTCCAGAGACGACGTGTCCTGCAGACACAGAACGACGCTCTGGGCGCGCATACGCTGCTCGGTGCACAGAAAGTGCGGCTCGAAGATCGACCAGGCATCGATGTCGGGCTGGTCGAACAGACGATAGGCCGCCTGCGTTTCGGCCCAGCCGTGGCAGGCAGCCGGGATACTCTTGGTCGGGCTGGCCGCCAGACGCTCGGCGAGCAACAAGGCACGCCGATTGAGTCGCTTGTCGCCGAGATCGATCGTGACAAATTCGTCGCTGATCCTGTCCACGTCCCATCGCCGTCAGAAGTTCGGCAATGGGCATTAGTACAGTATCCGTCCAAGTCAAGCTACTCAGCTCAGCGGAGATGTGTGTAAGGAGGTGCGGTTAGCTCAGGCCGTCTGGCTGAGATGTGTACAACGCGATGCGCTCAACGCTACGGCATCGGAATCAGTGCGGGCAACTCCTTTCCGCCTTCGATCTCGTCGGACCAGACCAGCTGGAACTTCAGCCCCCCGAGTCCGAGCCGGTCGTAGCGGTTCTTGAACTCTCGATCCGGATCATCGAACTTGCCGGTGTAGGTGAACAGCGGACTGGACGGGAATGTGGCGAGCTTGAACAGCGAACACTCGCCGATGCGTTCGAGATGAAACGCCCAGCGCTTGATGCCAGCATCCTTAATCGCGCAATCCTCGTCGAAGCAATCCAAGTTCTCCAGCACGTTCAAGAAATAGATCCATCCGACGTCCTCGCAGGTTCCTAGCAACAGCTCACCGGCCGGCTCGATAATGTCAGCCATCACGTTTCGCGTGTGCTCATCCATGACAATCGCGCCGTACCAACCGAGCAAACCAGATCGCTTCTTACGAGGGTCAGATATATGAAAGGAAAGCTCCTTCCATTCATCACGTATCGATCGTGCACGGAACGCCCTCCGCGGGAGCCGGTCGAAGTCTTTTCTATTCAGACCAAGCTGGGCGAACTGATTGTCGATGTAACCGATCCTATATATATTCATTCACCACACCTTAATAAGGACACGAGCCGCTTACAAGCTCCCTCGCTATTTCATGAAGAATATCGCGGACTTCGCGAGCAGTATTGGCGTCTTCCAACCTGTTTGCAATATAGATTACGTACGCTTGGGTGTGGATACGCGAGTGCGTCGCCGAGGGCAGGCATGCGCTAGCGCTGTTCGCGGGCAGCAGCACTCCATTTGCCGCCTCGTTCGTATCAATGCCAAACTCCTCGAGAGTTTCCTGCGCACTACGCAGCGCCGCGATCGCCTCCGGATTCGTCCACCCCAAGAAGTCCCCATGCGGCACGATATGGTGCGCCGCATGATTCGGTAGATCCACCCAGCCTACCCTGATCATGTTGTCGCGCAACACGCTGGAGTCCCCACTCGTCACACGGTTCTGTCCCATCTCGTGCACGTTCGGGTTGTTCGCGAACTGCGAGCGCGTCAGGTGCGCGCCCTGCAGCAGCCCGAGCGTCTCCGCCCACCACTCGGCGAAGTCCATCCCCGTGCTCCGCTGCCCGCCTGCCGCCTCGTAACGTGACAAGGCGTACTGGTAGGCCCTCTCGCTCGGGAACCAGACCCCCTCGGGCGAGACGTAGCCTGCCGTGTAGGCGTTGCGACTCGGTGCCTCGGTGCCGTCCGATGCCTGTTCATTGGCTGTGTTCTCGGCCAGATCGGCCACCGCACGGTCGTAGAGCGCCTGATAACCGGGGATCGGGCAGATGTCGCCCCGGCTTCCGTACAACGCGTCGTACTCATCGACGAACCGTTGCTGCTGTGCCAGCAGTTCCTCGTGCAGCGCGAAGAAGTTGCCCCAGCTGTCGCGAAGCTGATAGCGCGACTCGTCGATGCTGGTGTCCGAGTAGGCCACCAGATCGTTCAGCATCTGTTGGTACAGCCCCTGATCCGGCTTGCTCGGCATCTCCTCGCCGAACGTCGCATCGTCCCCGCCGGCATGCTCGTGGTAGTACCAGGCGAGTGCCCCGACCGCCACGGTGCCCGCGATCACCGCCCCCACCGGGTTCGCCGTGGCGATCGTCACTGCCACCGGCGCCAGCCGGGCGAGCCACAGCCCGAGCCGTCCCGATCCGAACACGCCGCCGAAGGGTGCGCGGAACAATCCCAGCGCATCGATGCCGGTCAGCGGATCACCACCGACGTACAGGTAGGTGTTCAGCCCCGCCGCAAGCCCCAGCGGGTCGCTGGTCAGATAGCGCCCGGTCGTCGGGTCGTAATCGCGCCGGTAATTGTAGTGCGTGCTGGTCTCGTCATCGTGGTACTGCCCGGGCAGCCGAAGCGGCATCGCCACGCGTGCGCGCTGTACGTCGGCCTCCCCGAAAGGGGCGTAGGCGGCCTGCCACACGATCGCGCCTGCCGCATCCGCCATCAGCCGTGGGGCTCCGCGGTGATCCCCGTGCACCGCGTACGCCTCGCTTCCCGCAAGCTTCGCCACCGCACGATGCCCGTCGAGGTACACGTACTGCGCGACCACCTCGCCCGCGCCGTCCACCTCGGCGGCCAGCGCGGTGCCGTCGTACAGGAACCAGGTCCGGGTCGGTTCGGCTTCACCCGGCTTGTAGACCTCCTTGCCGATCCGCTCGCCGAACGCGTTGTAGCGGTAGCGGGCGATCAGCACGCCATCGCGTGACACGCTCGTCGGGCGCGACCGATCGTCGTACTCGTAGCTCAGCCCCTCGCGTTCCAGCGGTGAGCCGGCAGCATCGTAGCGGTAGCGCTCGCTCGCGCCGCTCGACGCATCCGTACGCGCCAGCAGCCGATTGCCCTGGCCAGGGGCGGGGTAGGTGTAGCGTTCATCGGCCATCGTGCCGTCGGACTGCCGTGCGGTCCGGCCTGTCCGGTTGCCCAGCGCGTCGTAGCGGTAGCCGACATCGCCGAGCAAGGTGCTCGCCGAACCGAGTCGACCGTTCGTGTAGCCATAGCGCTGCACCGCGCCCTGCTCCTCGATCGCGACGATGCGCCCCGTACCGTCGAACGTGTAGCCCTGCGCCATCGCATCGCCCACCTCCAGGCTCTGGATGTCGCCGTTCGGTGCGAACACGCTCGTGGTGCGTCGTCCATCGACCGAGAGAAAACCCGTGCGTCCGTCACGCGCATCGCGATCGATGTCCGCCACCAGCGTCTGGTCGCCAAACCCGAACAGCCGCTCGCGCGTGATCGCTCGCAGTCGCCCCTGTTCGGGTCCCGCCTCGTGATAGTGGTGGCGCAGCGTCTGCCCATCGGGCAAGTGCTTGCGGGCGAGTCGGCCGCGGCTGTCGTACTCGTAGCGGGTCTCGAACCGGTGCTCGCCGAGCCATCGTTCGTGGCGCAACAGGCGCGCCTCTTCGTCGTAGGCGAAGCGCTCGGTGGTGCTCGGGTTCTCCGCCTGCGCCAGACGCCCGGTCGCCGGGTCCCAGCGCCAGGTGGTAAGCCCGTCCCGGTCTCGGCGGGATGTCAGTCGCCCGGCCGCATCGAACGTGGCGGTCGCCATGCCTGCGTCGGGCGCGCGTGTCTCGACACGGTTACCCGCCACGTCGAGCCGGTAGAGCGTACGACCGATATCGGGGCCGTCGAGCATCACCGGGCGCCCGAAATCGTCCCGCGGCTCCCGGGTCAGGTTCTGGCGCGCATCGCGCACCGCCACTCGACGTCCGGCCACATCGCGCTCGATGACGGTGAGCTCGCCGTTCGCATCCGTGGACTCGATGCGTCGACCGGCCTCGCTGACCTGTACCGAGACGCTCGCGCCGGTCGCGGTATCGGTCGCGATGCGAAGACCGTTCGCCGCGTCGTGCTCGTGTTCGGTCACGCGGACCGGGCCGGGTTGGTCGCTCGCGTCGGCCGCGCCCGCACGCGTGCGCGTCGTGCGCGCCAAGCGACCGAACGGATCGAACGCGTAGTCGAACGCCTCCACCGTCAGCCCGTCGACCGCGACGCGTCGACGCTGCTCGATCCGCCCCTCGGTATCGCGCTCGATTGCCAGCGCCCGTCCGATGTCGTCGGTGATGGAGCGGATGCGACCCGCCTCATCGCGCTCGGTGCGGACCGTACGACCATCCACGTCGGTGGTGGAGACGAGCTGCCCTTCGGCGTCATGGGCGTAGCGCACGCTCAGTTCGCCTCGGCGCACCACGGCGATGTTCGCGTTCGCGTCGCGCTCCAGCGAAATTGGGGTGCCTTCGCCCAGTCGCAGTTCGCTCGCAAGACCGTTCGCATCGAACGCCCCGAAACCGAGTGGCGGCACGCCGGGGGGGCGTACCGTCACCAACCGGTTGTTCGCATCCCACTCGAACCGGGTCACGTCTTCCACATCGGTGCGCGGTCCGTCCACCGACACCAACCGATCTTCACGCCACGCAAGGGTCGTGATCCGTTCGATCGTCTCGTGGCCGCTCGGAGAGTCTCCGCTCGGGCCGTAGATCGGCCGGTGACCGCGCTCGATGACCCGCTGTACGAGTCCATCGGTCGAGCGCTCCACCCGGATCGAGCGTTCCTCGCCGGGCGCGACGCTCGGCATCGCGACGAGCACGGGCTCTGGACGCTCGCCCGCGTACTCGCGTCGCTCGATCAATCGCTCGATCCCATCCCCATCGGACTCGCGCACGCTCATCAGCCGCCCGAGCGCATCGTGCTCGTAGCGACGCATCGACAACATCGTGCCGAACTCATCTCGGTGAGTGCGGCGTTCGAGCCGCCCGTCGGCATCGTGCTCCCACTGCATCCCGGTCATTGGACAGGTCGCGCAACCCACCCCGGTGGACGCCAGCAATCGGGGACGCGCGCCCTCGTCGTCCGGCTTCACCCATCGGTACTCGCTCTTGGCACCGAGGCTGTCGGTCACCCGCGTGACGACCTCCTCGCCACGTGCTACCGCCGCCGCATCCGGGTACTCCAGCGTCACCCGCTCCACCCCGCCGGCATGCTCCGAGCTGATCGCCCGACCTTCATCGTCGTACGTCCAGCTGGCGAACCGCACCCCGGTCCGATCGGTAAGACCTGTCAGGCGGCTTCGGTAGGTCTCGTCCTCGTAGTGGTACTGGCGCTGCGTGCCGTCGGCAAAGCTTGCCCGCGTCAGGTTGCTGCGCTCGTCGTAGCCGTACTCGATCCGCGATCCGTCCGGCAACGTCAGGCTCGCCAGCTGCCCGGCCGCCGCCCCGCTGTCCTGCGCCTCGTAGCCGCCCAGTGCTCGCCGACCTCCGGGTGCGCCCGGCCAGTAGGCGAAGCGCAGCACCCGGCCGGTCTCATCGGTCACCGAGGCCAGCCGCCGGTCCCGGTAGTACAGGCTCAGCCTGCGCTGGTCCGGCCAGTCGATCTCCACCAGAAAGCTGCCCGCAAAGCGCAGCCGCCGCCCGTCGGGCAAGGACCATACGTGCGCGTTGGGTCCGATCTCCGGTGCTTCGGCAACCGAGCCTTCGAACGCCGAGCCGCTGCGGAACACCGACCGGCCCTGCTCATCCGCACCGGCGGGCTCGAAGTGCAGCCGGCGTCCGTCGCTCTGCAGGATCTCGCGCGCCCCCTCGGGAGTGACGAACAGGCTCACCGCGTAGGTGTGCGACCAGCCCTGGCCCACCCCTGAGCGATACGCCTCGTTGGCACTGTTGTAGAAGCGGCGGAACGACAGCGACGCACCCGGCAATGACAGGTCGGTCTCGACCTGGCGCTTGTTGCCGGTGAACAGCGAGATCGGGTTGCCCACCGAGGAGGACGGGGCGAGCGGATCGGTCCCGGCGCTGCCCGCATCACCTTGCCCGTCCGGCTCCAGCGGGCTATTGCCGCCATCGCCTTCGGTCGAACAGCTGCCCGCGGTGCCGTCCGGTGCCACGGTTGCTCCGCACGGCTGCGCCTTCGCTGCGCCGAACGGAACGAGACCGATGAGCAACAGGGCCAAGAGGGCGCCGCGTGCGAGGCGTCGCTCCTGCAACGTGCGCGCCGACACCGAACGCCTGCCCGCTTCCAGAGTCGTCGCCCTGAGCCGCATCAGGAACACACCGGCGAACTCTGCGACGCATCATCCTCCGGCCCACCGAACAGCGGATCCCGTCCTGCGGTAGTGGTGGTGTCGGTAGTTGCTCCGCACTGACCGTTGTCGCTGCTCTGGATCGGATTGGACAGCGGCAGGCCGTTCTCGTCGCACATGTCATCGGTACCCTCGCCAGCCAGCTCTTCTTCCTCGGTCGGCTCTTCTTCCAGCTCTTCCTCGTCGGTGGGTGCGGCGGCCAGCGGATCGACCGGATCCTCGGCGGTACCGCCGTACGGGGCAGCACCGGCGGTTTCCAGCGACTCGCCCCACACCTCCGATTGCATCCGCACCGTGGCCACCGACTCCAGAGGCAGGCGATTCGCCGCATAGAAAATCGCGTGATCAGGATTGCGGTCGATGGCGCCCAGCGCTTTGGTGAGCACCCCGGAGATCAGGGGTATCTTCAGCTCGAACGGGTAGGTGACCTTGATTTTCAGCAGGTTCGCATCCTGCAGTGTGACGCCGGCCCTCGTCTCGCCGCCCTGGTGTTCCAGGTGACTGTTCGGAATCACCTCGATGTCTTCGGTCTCCAGGCTCGGCATGCTCCAGGCGGTAAACGCCTCCTCGGTCGGGTTGAGTATTTCCAGCTTTGCCGGTACCCCTATCGATGTGAGGTCGAGGTTCACCGGCAAGTCCACCGCGGCTATGGAACGTACGATCGCTTCGGCCGCCTTCGCCTCCGAGCCGTCGCCGCCGAACAGCGGCGCAAGCCTGATGCCCAGCTCGCGCCGCATGGGGTCAGGCCGGGCATGACGAGTGGCTCCGGTGCGAGCCGCCTCGAAGGTGGCGTAGTTCAGCGTGGTCTTGCCGTGATAGATCAGCGCGAACTGCAAGGATCCCAGACCCATCAGCAACAGCACGGGGGCCGCGAGGATGAATTCGATCATCGCAGCACCCTGCTGATGCGCACAACCGTTCGCTCGTCGTCCGGACATCGTCCCTGTCTCCTCGGAATTCAAGAATCAATGAAACGGTTCGGGTATTTTCCGGACCGATCAGTCGTCAAGCTTGGTTAGGCCAGATCCTGCAAGAAGAAGAACGCCGACGTTCCAGGCAGGATGCCGTCGCTGGCCGTGAATCTGCCCCGGGTACCGGCGGTCGTCCCGTCACTCAGCTGAAAACTGCCCATAACCGGCGTGACGCTGCACTGCACCGCGTCTGTCAGGTGGGTGGCGATGCCGACCAGATCGACGCGGTCCGAACCGATCGAGGGAGCGTCCAGCGTGAACACCCGTTCGATCCGGAACGGCGAAGCCGTGAACGGTGTCGTCACGACGACCTGGGGCTGTTCGGACAAACCCGAATCCGGATCCTGCTGACCATCGTTCGGCCTATCGTCATCAAAGTCGCCCGGATCCGGTGTACCGCCCGAAGACTCTCCGCCACCACCACGGGCTGAAAGCGCAAGCGCGGCGAGAATCGTGGCAGCAAGGTGGCAAGATTGGGAGCGCAAACACACATCGATCGAATCGGTGTGGATCGTCGTCGAGGTGCTCGCAACGATCGGCTCTACAGGGAATGTCATGTGGGAGGGCCGTCCTCGCAGGTGAGGTGCAGACATCCGATCAGCGAAGATCGGCTTGGGTGACGTCATCCTCGATGCGCCCGTGGATGAGCGCCTGGAGCATGGCGAGCCTGGAATCGAGCAACTCGAGCGCCGGGTCCCCCTGGCGAAGGCGTCCACGTGCCTCCCGCATCGCGGCCTGCGCGCGCAGCAGATAGGCGGACGCCAAGTTGAACCAGGGCTTCGGTCGCCCGCCGTTGCGCGCGATCGAGCCTTCGTAGGCATGGATCGCCTGCTCGTAGCGACCCTGCTGCGCGTAGACATTGCCGAGTCTGAACCACACATCGGCATCCTCGGGCACCAGCTCGGTCAGGCGCTGGTAATCACGCGCGGCATCGATCCAGCGGCTCTCCCGGTACGCATCGCTCGCCTGCTGGGAGAGCGTGAACGGGTCAGCTCCCTCTAGCTCCGGCATCGCACCGCCGTCCATCGCACGCGGACTTGTGGCGCAACTCGCCACCAGTGTCGCCGCCAGCACGATCGCGGCACCGCAGGTGATTCGTCGCTCGGGCACGTCCACTCGCACACCGCCCGTATCGGTCATTCTCATGATCCGATCGTCCCGTCAGCGACCAGCACGTCCCCGACGCTCAGGCCCAGCCGCGCGATCGAACCGGCCGCCATCTCGATCACCGATGAGGCGCGCAGGCACAGGGCCATGCCGCCGGGCGCCAGCCGGGCAAGCTTGCGTACCCCGCCCTGCCGGTCCAGGAACACCAAGTCGATCGGGTAGCTCATGTGCCAGCCTTGAACCGACCAGCATGGGCGGATCCACAACGCCTCGTCGGTCGCTAGTGCCGGATGCCCCTGCAGCCCGCGTAGCCGACGACGCCAAGTGCTGGCGTCTCGCACGCGCAAAAGTGCATGCCCGTCCCTGCTCAGACCTACCAGCGGGTAGGTGCCCATGCCGCTGCCCGGACCGCCGGCCATGCCCACGGCGGGCGCGCTCGACGGACTCATGACTCCGCCTCCTGGTCCGGGTCCACGTCCTGCTCCGTCTCGTCGCCCGGCTCCGTCTCGGGTTCCACATCCGGCTCACTCTGTTCCGAACCGACCTCGATCGGCATGGTGGCCGCGGCCGCACCGCTGAACGCGAACACGTCGCCACGGAACGTGCACGACAGGTAGGTACGCAACAGCAGCATGCGAGTACCGGCGTACCGATCGGTCTTCACGATCGCCAGATCGTCGTCGGCGGCGCTGATGAGCTCCTCCTCGCCGTCGATGACCCCGTTGCCATTCATGTCGTCGTACAACGCCAGCGCGGGCGTTCCCGAGAACGTGTTGCCCGACCAATCGACGGCGACGGTGACCTCCACGTCTCCGATCGGCGAACCCTGCCCATCGACCAGGCTCAGCACGATGGGCGTGTCGAGGTAGTAGTCATCGATGCTGATGCAATTGCCATTCGCGTCCAGCCGTTCCTGGACGGTGGTGGTACGCGACCCAGGCTCGATGCGCAGCGTGGCGTCGGCCGGCGTCTGATCGCTGCTGCAGGCGATGAGCGATAGGCACGCCATACCGATGCCGGCACCGCGGGCGGTGGGTGTGGCTCGTTGCCTGGTCACGGGTTCCATTCGTCCTGCCATCATCAGTCCCTGTCCGGAAACTCGCCGTCGGGAAACGCTCACGAGCCGGGCCATCGGTAGGCCCACAGCAGGGGCCCCCAGGTAACCACCCCCTCCTGCACGGCCTTGCTCAACACCACGAACCCCAGCACCAGGAAGGTGGTCGGGAAGATGAACATCACCAGCGGCCCGAGCAGCTTGACCGGCGCCTCCATCGCCTGCTTCTCCGCGGCCATGAAGCGTTCGTTCCTGAGCTGCTCGGCCTGGGCTCGCAGCAACGGGCCGAGGCTGGAGCCGGTGCGCTCGGCCTGGATCAGTCCACCTACCAGGTTGCGGATCGCGGTGCTGCCGGTCCGCTCGGTCAGGTCATGCAGGGCCTCGGCGCGCGTGCGCCCGGCACGGATGTCGCGCAGCACCCGGCTGAACTCGCGCCTGAGCGGCGAATCGGCCGACTTCTGCACCGCCTGGGTGATGCCGCCGGTGAGGTTGCTGCCCGCCTCCACCGACAGCGTGATGATGTCCAGATAGAACGGCAACGCGCGCAACAGCGAGGTCCGCCGGGTGCCGGTGACCTCGCGCAACCACAATTCCGGGTAGAAGAAACCACCGACCACGGCGAGCAGGATCGCCACCACCGGCGAGACCCCCATCGCGGTTGCGATAATCCAGGCGATCAGCGCGAACAGCACCGAGGAGATCGCCTTGGAGGCGATGAACTGATCGGCCGACACGGTGTATTCCACGCCACCGCGCTTGAGGCGGGTAGCGGTGCTCAGGCGGGTCTCATCCTTGATCAGGCTTCCGAAGTAGTGCTCGAATGCCGCGATCAGCGGCCACACGACGCGGAACCCCAGCGCGGGACGATCCAGAAACTGACGGTTCTCCACCGGCACCGCGCGGAACAAGGTCCACGCTTGCCAGAACAGCGCCCCGAGAAACAGGCCGAACCCGAGGCTCGGCAGAAGCAATCCCATGACTCGTCTCTCTTCGTCAGATATCGATGCGGACGATCTTGCGGATCAGCAGTCCGCCCACGAGCTGCAGCACGATCACCACGAACAGGAAACCCCAGCCGAGGATGCCGGTGAAGATCGGCCGGGTGGCATCGGGCTCGATGAACATCAGGGCCGCCAGAATGGCGAATGGCAAGGCCGTCACCACTCGCCCCTGCAGCACCCCCTGCGAGGTCAGGGCCTTGATCTTGTTCTCCATCTCGAGCTTTCGGCGAATGGTCACCGACAGGCGCTGCAGGATCTCGGCAAGGTTGCCGCCGACCTCCTGCGCAATGAGAGCGGCCGAGATCACCAGGTCCATCTCCTCGCTCTGCACCCGCTCGCCCAGGTTGTCGAGCGCCTCCTCCATGCGCGCACCCACACGCTGCTCACGCAGCATCAGACCGAGCTCCTGCCCGAGCGGGCCGCGCTGTTCGTCCACCACGGACTGCAGCGCCATCGCGAACGTCGCTCCGGCCTGCATCGCGCCCGCGGTCTGCGCCAGTGCATCGGGCAGAGATGCGTTGATGGCCACGCGTCGCCGTGCCGCGAGCCGCTTGAGCACCAGGTGCGGGGTGGCCAGCACGGCCAACAGCGCGAGAAGCACCACCGGTACCGCTTGATCGAGAAACAGCAGCAGCGCCGGCACCCCGACGATGGCCACGCCGTACAGGATGACCAGCCGTTGTGTGTCGGCGAACATGAACATCTGCCGCAGGCGCGTGTCGGTCGCCGCCTGGAAGCGCTCGGACTGCGCCTCGATGGTCTGCGTGGTGCCCGCCAACAGGGAATAGCCCGCTAGCACCAGACCGATGAACAGCATCGCAAGAATCAGTGTGGTGCTCATGCAGGAAATCCCGTGGCCGACTGGAAGACGGAAAGGTCGACCTCGTAGCCGATCTCGCGCAGCGCTTCGTAGAACGTCGGGATCGCGCCGGTCGGCTTGAAACCGCCGCGCACCCGGCCCGACTCGTCCACGCCCTGCTGCTCGAACGTGAAGATATCCTGCAGCTGTACCGTGCCGGACTCCATGCCGACCACCTCGGTGATCTTGGTGACCTTGCGCGAGCCGCAGTGGAACCGGGTCTGCTGCAGGACGATGTCCACCGCCGAGGCGACCTGCTCGCGGATGGCCGTGACCGGTAGATCCATGCCGGCCATCAGCACCAGCACCTCGAGCCGCGAGATCATGTCGCGCGGGTTGTTGGCGTGCACCGTGGTCAGCGAACCGTCGTGACCGGTGTTCATCGCCTGCAGCATGTCCAGCGCCTCGCCACCGCGGCACTCGCCGACCACGATCCGGTCGGGGCGCATGCGCAGCGAGTTCTTGACCAGATCGCGAATCGGCACGGCGCCCTTGCCCTCGAGGTTGGACGGCCGGGATTCGAGCGAGACCAGGTTGGGCTGCACCAGCTTGAGCTCGGCGGCATCCTCGATCGTGACGATGCGATCGGTGTCGGGAATGAAGTTCGACAGCACGTTCAGCAGCGTGGTCTTGCCCGAGCCGGTACCGCCCGACACGATGACGTTCTTGCGCATCTGCACGCACACGCGCAGGAACTCCACCATCTCCTGGCTGACCGAGTTGTAGTTCACCAGATCGCTGAACTGCAACCGGTGCTTGGGGAACTTCCGGATCGTCAGGCTCGGCCCTTTCAAGGCCAGCGGCGGGATGATCGCGTTGACCCGCGAGCCGTCCTTCAAGCGTGCATCCACGATCGGACTGGACTCGTCGATCCGGCGCCCCAGCGGTGTGATGATACGTTCGATGACCGAGTAAACCGTGCGATCGCTGCTGAAACGAAATCGCGATCGTTCCAGCCGCCCGGCCTTCTCGACGAAGATTTCCTGGTGGTTGTTCACCATGATCTCCGTGACCTCGTCATCCTCGAGGAACTGCTCCAGCGGGCCGAGCCCGACCGACTCGTTCAGCACGTTGAGCTCCAGCGCCTCCCGGTCGAGTTCGCCGGGCATCTGCCGATCCAGCGAGCCGATGATTTCCCGGATCAGCGCCAGCGACTCCGCGCGCAGCTCGGCATCCGACATCCGGTTGACATCCTTGCGCCGCAGGTCCATCTGGTAGAGCAGCTGTTCGTGCACGATGCTGCCCCAGTAGGCAAGACGCTCGTCGGACTGCCGGGACTCCTCCGCCAGCTCCTCGACCACCGGCACCGGCATGGCGCCATCCACCGGCGCGGTCGCAGCCGTTGCCCGGATATCGTCGTCGGGCGAACGCCGCGACGTCTTCACCACGCGCAGGGCCGGCGCAGAGGATTCCGCGACCGTATCGGCGGCGCCACGATCGGCGGTGCGTTTCTCGCCACCGAAACCGAAGACGCGCAGTCGCGACCGCTTGCCGGTAGCCGTCCCAACGGGAGCGTTGCCGACGCGAGGCGCCTGGGCGACTTGGTCGGGATGTGCAGCGACCGCAGCATCGGCCTGCTCGGCGACCGCGGCCTGTTCGGCAGCCGGCGAAGGCGCTGCGACGCGCGAACTGTTCGACAGCACGATGAGCAGATCACCGACCGCGATCTCGTCGAACTCGCCGAGCGGGCCGCGGTCCACGACGCGCTCGCGATTCACCCAGCAGCCCGACAGGCTACCCAGGTCCTTGATGTGCACACCGTCGGGCCGCAGCCGCAGTTCGGCGTGACGCTTGCCCACCTTCTTCGACGACACCACGAGCAGGTTGTCGCGCGCACTGCCGATGGTGCAGACATCGCCCGGCACTCGAAACGGCTTGCGGCGAGCGGTACCGAGTTGATAGTGGAAGTCGAACATCGTCATTCAGTCCAGGAGGAACAGGCGATCGCGCGCCGAGTTCAGGCGGGCGGTGGAATCGTCGCGAGCCAGACGCTCCCGTTCGGTCATGTCCGGCAGGTCGTCCCGCGGATCGATGACCTCGGGGGTCACGAAGATCACCAACTCGCTGACCGCGTTGCGGATGTTCTCCGAACGGAACAGCGCCCCGATGACCGGCAACCGTCCGAGCCCCGGTAGCCGACTGATGTCCTCGCTGCTCTCGGCGCTCAGCAGGCCGGAGATCACGATCGTCTCGCCGGTGCGCACGTTCAGTTCGGTGGTCGTACGTCGGGTGAGCAGTCCGGGGGCATCGTTCACCGTCACCGACGGGTCCAACTGGCTGATCTCGGTCTCGACCTGAGCGCGCACGTTGCCGGCCCGATCGATGACCGGAGCGATATTCAGCTTGATGCCATATTCCTTGAATTCCACGATCGGGTTGCCCTGGGCATCGACCGAGGGGTAAGGCACTTCGCCGCCCGCCAGGAACGTCGCGGCCCCCCCGTTGATGGCACTCAGCACCGGCTCGGCGATGGTCACGGCGTCACCGCGCGTTGACAGGAAATTGATGCGCGAGGTGATGCTGGAGGCGACGCCGAAATAGGTGGAGAAGGGCTCGACCCGGTTCGGCAGGCCTTCGAAACCGTCGCTCTGCGGACGGTAGAGGTTGTTGCCGACCGCATCGCCCGCGATCGCCAGCGTCGGTCCGGCGATTCCGTTGGCGTTCCAATCGATGCCCAGGGAACTGAGCGCACTCTTCCTGAATTCCACCAGTCGCACGCGCATGCGCACCATGCGCTCCATGCGAACCCGCGTCTCGGGATCCTCCTCGCTGATGCGGACGTTGAAGCTGGACTGCGATCCGTCGACGTTCCATAGTCTCAACGAGGTACTACCCGCTGCCTGGGCAATCAGCAGCAACTCGCCATTCGCCAGGATCTGCACATCCACGATCGAGCCGCGACCGATGGCTACGCGGGTGACGTCCACCTGCCCCAGCACGCGCACCTCGCCGACAAACAGGTCGAGATCGCTCTCGTCGAAGGTCGGTGCGTCCGCCGGACGCGAGCCCGGTCGCGACAGGTTGTAGCGCGCACCGCTAGGCAGTGGCGGCAGCGCACCCGAATCGACCGGCGGGGTGGCACGCCCGGATCCCGATGGGTCGTCGCGCGGTGTACCGCCGAGCACAGCCCGGCTGCCCTGTCGACCGAACTCGAGCACCTCGGCATCGGCCACGGGCGCCTGCGCATCGATCGCCGGCACGGTGCCGCCTTCGGACACCGCCTGCCAGCCATCGCTCGCCTGGTCATCCGTCAGCTCGCTGGTACGCAGACCGGTATCCGGAGCGGAACCCTCGGCCCGCACCTCCTGCCACTTTTCGTCGGTGATGGAGGCCCCGTCGGATCCGTTCGACTGTGCGTGCAAGGCATTCGCAGCCCCAGCCGTCACGGCGGCGACCAGCGACACGGTGAACAGCCATTGCCGGTACGGAACGCGCCGACGGAATCTCGGGCCGGACAACGTCACGAGCGCATCAGGAACCACCGACGATGAACTCGATGCGAGGGCCCTGGGATGCCTTTCGGCGCGGTTTCGGCGGCGGCGGCGATTCGACGATACCCAGCAGCTGCGACACGCTCATCGCTCCGCCCAGCAGCGGCGCATCGTCATCGGGGTTGCGCAGCGTGGCGGTGAGCTTGCCGACGTCCTGCGCCAGTGTGATCTGTTGGGCCTGCACGGGAGTGACCTGCACCGTGATCGTGGAGAAACTTCGCACGCCGCCGGCGGCGTTCTTGTCCACCAGCGTCTGCACGCCAGTGGCGATGACATCGAGCCGCTCGATCAAGGGGAAAATCTCGTGCTGATCGCCACTGCCGTGCGAGAGCAGCAGGTCGACGCGATCCTTGGGCTGCAGGAAGCCGGAGATGCTGTTGATGTCGTCCACGCGCACCGTCATGGCGCGCAGGCCGTCGGGCACCTTGCCGCTGAAGGTCGGCGAGATGCCACCTTCCAGATGGGCCCAGAGCAACGGACGCCCCTCATCGACGTCGTAGTCCAGGCGCTGTCCGAGCGCGGTCTCGTAGTTCGACAGGTCGACGCTATTGGTATCGGCGTACTGCGCCGGAATCTCGCGAACCACGATGAGATCCTGAGTGATCAGCTCGCCGCGCATCAGCTGGCGGTTCGGTACCACCACGCTGACCATCTCCTCGGTCTTCTCGAACTGCCCCTTGTAGTAGGCGATCTGATCCTCGATGTACTGTTTCGAGAAGAACACCCCGCCGGCGCCGATGCCAAGCGACAGCAGAAACATCACGACGTTCTTCTTCGAGCGCCGTGGACGACCGATCGGCGAATCGTCCTCGGCGGGGGCGGCACCTTTGCGAAATTTCATCAGGGCAGTGACATCAAGTAGGTAGAGTGCAGCTGGAAACTGCGCAGGGCATTCATCAGGAAATCGATCATCGACGAGCCATCGGGACCGACCGGTATGAAGAGCGCCATCACGATCACCAGCGTCACCACCGCGTACTCGATGCTCGCAGCCCCGCGCTCCCGTCCGAGTCGCGTGTCGTTCATCGGTCGCGCACCTCGTTCAGGATGGCCATGCTGCCGCCCCGCTCGGCATCGACGACGACCAGCTCGAGACGTTCTCCGCGGCGCTGCATCAGCAGCACGTACGGCCCGTCCGCCGACCGTTCGGTGACAAGGTCCCAGCCATCACGCGCGAAGCGGTCGCGGTAGAACGCGGCGATCTCCTGGGGACGTCCTGGAGCCGCCACGATCGTCGTCTGCGCCGAACTGCCAATGTCCTGCACGCTCGTGGTGGAGACGCGTTCGCCTCCGACGGGCAGCGGCACCGTCGTGCCGGGCGCCTGCGCCGGGGCGATGACGAACGCCGACAGAAAGCCTTCGGTGCCGGAAGGACCCTCGCGCAGCTGCACCACTAGGCTGTCGTCGCTCTCCAGACGCGACACGATCGACCACCCGCCGGCCTCGTTCTCGATGAACCCCGGGTGCCCGTCCACCTCATCGGCCCAGGTGTCTCGGTAGAACGCGAGCGTCTCGCCGACCGACCCGACCGACTCGAGCGTGGCGATCGAGGTGCGCATGCCGTTCTGAACCAAGTTCGTGGACACGATGCCGCTGCTCGCGCCGGGTGGCAAAGGAATGCGTGCGAGCGCCTCGGCGTCGGCTGCCACGCTTGCTGGCAACAACCAAGCGACAAGAAGGAAGGCGGCCGACATCGAAGCCATCGCTGTCGGGACCGGCATCTCCCGCACGATCCTCACGCTCGATGGCGAGGGCCGCCTCATTGCACTTCCTCGTAAGGCTCGAGTGCGCGCTCGCCGGTCTCGGCAGGTGGCAACGGATTCATGTCGACCCGACCGAACGCATCCTTGAGCATCCCCAGTTCCTGTAGCGGCGGAAGCTCGCCGATGGTGGTGAACACCTCCTCGATATTCACAGGGCCGTGCCTAAGCGCGCCAGCGGGCACGAAGCTTCGCGTGCGCTTGGCGGCCTCCTTGTCGTCGGGAGCGCTCCAGCCATCGCGCATGATCACCGCGTGCTCCTGCATCGTGGTCGCCTCCATCCAACTGTTGCCGTCGATGTTCACGCTGACGCCGGAGCGCATGAGGCCCTTGGCCTCCATGTCCCATTCGCCGCCGGTCTGGTCCGAGATGAGGTTGCCAGCCGCGTGGATCAGGTTGCCCATGCCGGCGGCGACCCCTTCGGATGCACCGTGGTCGTAGGCATCCACCGGCGTGACCGAGGTTGCACTGACATCCTGGATGGCCACATGCGTGTCCGCCATCGGCCCCGTCGTCACACCGGCGCTGGCAGCCGCCTCACCACCCCAGAGCAAGCTGCCCTCGGGTGTGCTTGCCTCGGAGACGATCGGTGCTGCAGCATCCGAGAAGAAGCGCGCCCGCACATCGCCCGGTGGCCGACCGTCCTCGTTGACGGTTGTCTCCCAGGCGGCGTAGCGACTGGCCTGCACCGCGGTCTGCCGCAGGTCTATGAGCTTGCCGATCATCGGTATGGCGAACATTAACGGTACCAGTGCAAAGCACAGGATGAGCAGCTCGGCGAGCGCCGCGCCGCATTGGTCCAAGCGGGTCATTCGCCTTCATCCTCATCGTCGTCCCACTCGAACAGCTCTTCCACCTCGACCTCGTCACCAGGCTCGGCATCGAAGTAGGCGTCCAGCAACACTTCCACGATTCCGCGGTTCACGTTGCCGCCGGTCGCCTCGTCCCAATAGGTGTTGGCGTGGCTGCGGATGATCTCGGTGAGCTTGTCGGTCATCGTGTCGACTAGCTCGTCGTAAAGCTCGTCGCGCCGCTCTTCCAGCTCCGCCAGTGCCGTGGTCATGCTCTCGGGCACGGTGCCGACGACCGCGGCGATCTCGGCGCGCTGCGCGGCGATATCGTCGCGCAACGTCTGCACGGTGGCCTCGTAGGCCAGCATCGCCTCGTCGAAGTAGGCCTGGAATTCAGCGGCGACCTCGACACGGATGCGCTCGTACTCGTCCCGGATCTGCTCGACGTCCTCGATGGCCTCCTGGCCCTGCTCGATGAGTTCGGGATCGACGTACTGGCTCGCGTAGTCGGTCGCCGCGCCGACGGCGGAGTCGACCACGCCGGCCAGGATGTCTTCGACGGCATCCCTGATCGCATTCTCCAGCACGTCTCCGACGAGCGCGAGCGGGTCACCCATCTGAAGACCTTCGATCGTTGCCAGGGAGACGCCGCTGTTCGCCGCGATGGCACCGGACACCGTTCCCGCGTCGACGCCGTAGGCGGCGGCCAGGCTGGTTGCGTAGGTTCCAAGCCCCGAGCCTGCGCCCGCCCCGCCGTCGACACCGGACGCCGCACCCGATTCGTCGCCGTCGTAGCGTGCGAGCGACTCGTCGTTGTTGTCCGGCGCCTGGTTGCCACCACCGTCGTCTCCACCGCCACCCGCCGCTGCGCGAAGTCCGGTCGCCACCAAGCGCTCCGTTAGCGAGATCGGGACGAGGCGCGCCTCCCAGTAGGGGTTGTAGCCGTTGGCAATCTCGCGCGCCTTGAGCCTTAGGTCAGCATCGGCGCTGCGCGCATCGGGACGGCGGTAGCGCACCTCCGCCATACTGATCGACGACATGACACCACCCGGCCCCTCCACGGCGGTGTCGAACGGATCACCTGCCGACAGGTCCTCGCTGGTAAGCGTATCGTCCAGCGGCATGGCCACCTCCGTGCGCAGGCGCAGCACCGGATCATGATCCTCCTGCTCGCGCATCTCGGTACTCAGCGAGCGATAGGCGTTCACGCCGTTGTAGCCGGACATCTCCTCCGCGTAATCGTCCGCGATTCCCTCGGTGGTCTTGTTCGGGTTGGCGTACCGGCAGTTGGGCTGCTCCCCCCCCCACCGCGACCGCCTGCAACGCTTGTGTTCGAGGCTGTCGTCGCCTTCGGTGTTCGCGTAGGACGAGGCGTAGCCGATCGGCAGTTCGATGCGCTTGGTACCGCGCCATGTCCAGATCTTCGTCTGGAAGGCGAGCGTGTCCTTTGCCATCCATTCCCACGCGGGCTCGCCGCCGCCCTCGTCATGCATAGTGAGCCGCGTCTGCCCTCGGTACAGCAAGTTGTGTTTGGTGAATGGGGTGGAATAGAACCAGAAGCCCTCGAAGAAATCCCAGTTGCGTTTCGCGGTGAAGTCGTCGCGCGATTCCGTGATCACATCGGCCCGTTCCTGCATGGCCTGCACGTCGTCACGCTTGTATCCCTCGGTGAAGCCGTGCCAGCTTGTAAGGTTGTGCGCCAGCCCGCCAAGCGAGTAGAGCGTATCGGTCTCGAAGCGCGGATCGCTTGCCTTGACCACCGCCCGCACGATCTCCGGCGTGGCGACGAAGCTGCTGACGAACATCGCCTGTTGCGAAAGGCCGACCGCCTTGTTGATGGGGTCTATCACGGACACCATCGCGTCCATGATCGGTTGCATGACGGTCCGAATCCCCTCGACCGCATTGGCGAACGCTTGCAGGAAACCGTTCACCACCGGCACCCACGATAGCGCCGTGGCGATGTTCTCCGACGCCACCGCACCGTACTTGATCCAAGAGTGCAGGCTGACCGCCTGCGCCATCGACACCTGATTCGCGACCATCGCACGGTTCGTGTACGCCTGGTAGTTCATCGCCCGCGCCTGCCACAGCAAGCCGCTGTAGGCGGCTGAATCGGCCGTATTGGCAACGCGCTCCTTGTCGATCGTCACTTGGCCCGTGTTGAACAGTACGAGTCCGGCAAGCGTTGCGGCAAGCAGCAATGCCATGCCGAGCGGCAGTGCCTGGCCGCGCTGCGCGCGGCAGTGTTCTGAATGATGGTGTTGCGCCATGGTCTTCCTTGCCCGAGATGACCCGTTCCGCCCTCGTATGCGAGGGCGGAACGGGTGGCGGTACCGAGCAGTACTACTGGGTGTAGGCCTTGAGCGTGGTGGCAGTACCGGTGCTGAGAGTACCGGCGGCCGTGCCTGCCTTGGCGGCGTTGTCATTGGCCGTCTTGGCGCCGGCCGCGTCGCCACCCAATGCGGCACCCATAGCGGCGAACTGGTCCTTGACCACACCACCGAACGCCCCGACCACTCCGATGGCGGCGACCGCGATCAGGGCTACGATGATGATGTACTCGGTGAGTCCCTGGCCGCGCAACTTGAGCTCGCTGGCGCGCTTGTGGCCAGTCTGATCGATCTTTTGCATGAGAATGATCCGTTCATTCGCCCTGAGGCGGAGGGCCTAGGCCCGTGGCTCAGTCACGCCATGTCGAGTCCCTTCTCGACGGCTGATTGTTTGACAATGCTTCCGTTGCAACTGCGTAAGCTACACGCGACTTGCCGGGTGCACGACACAAATTGTTTGAACCTTTCCAAATCCCAACAACCCGATCGGCCCGAGCCGCTCGCTTGCTCCAAGCTTGCATTTACAAGGTACCGACAGATTTCCGGCTTGGAACACACCGCATTGAACCGACCGCACCGTCAGCGCCGGACAGGCCTGCCATCCGTTGAATGAGTGCGGGCACTCGTCTTGGCACCGAATGAACGATTCCCTTGCCTGGTAGCTGAAAGCCGTCGATCGGCGTCACGGCGCCCCCCCCCCCCCCAGCAAGTACGCGTTCACGCCATGGCGCCGTAGCGACGGTGGCA
>JAUKWC010085379.1:0-29056 GCA_032356245.1 Endocladia muricata
TGTGGGGGGGGGGGGAAAGTGCGTGTGGGGAAAGGAGTGAGGCAGGAGGAGGTGGTGGCGGTGGAGGTGGAGGTGGGTGAGGTGACTTTGGTGCCTCTTGCGGGAGTTGCAAAGAGTGGAGAGGATGAGGTGGGGATGGTGGATGGAGGTGAGGAGACGCAGACGCAGCCGTTGGACGAGATGGTGGTGGGGGTGGGGGTACGGGGGGAGGAGCGGAGGCGTTTGTCGACGGCGGGATTGCTGGATGAGGAGCCGCGTGCAGAGATTGAGAATGGTGATGCGCTCATGAAGGAGGCAGAGGTGATGGATGTGGATGAGGTGGTGGATGGAGGAGGACGGGAAAGACAACTGGTGCGGTCGACGGCTGTGATTGAGCTGCAAAGTGGGGATGCGGTTTTTGGTGGGGAGCAGCGGATTGCGGGGGTGGAGGGACAGTTGATGGAGGGACTGGCCGCAGCGTCTGCGGAACAGTTGCCGTTTGAGTTTCCGGCGACCACTTTACGGAGGCATCTTGTGTTGCGGCTTGTGTATAATGATACCGCGGGGACTGTGTCGGTGGATTTCGAGGTTCCGGAGGAAACTGCAATGAATGTGTCGGGGCGACGTGCGTCGGCAATGGAAGCCGGGCTCATCGAGGATGAACTTGTGCCGCCACCGACGGCTGTGGCGACCGGCTTGATCGAAGACAGTATGATGATGGCAGCGGTGGCATTCAAAGGTGCGCCCACACCCGATGCCACGGGTCCCTCCGACAGTGCTGGCTGCATGGTGCGTCGCGACGCCCCGACAAGTATGCTGCAGGATATGCTGGACGATCTTGGCCGCGCAGATCTCGCGCCTCTCGACGGGCGCGCCACTCGTGGTGGCGACGTCCCTGGCAGTTGCGAGGTGGTAGTGGGTTTGGACGACGATGGCGACAATGACAACGATAACGATAACGGCGCCGACATGAACCTGCCCCCTGTGTCTACTGGACGGACAGCAACGACGCCAGCCCGTCAAAGGGTGGCACGAAGAAAAGGCCCGACTGCACGCGAGTCTCGCCAGTTGAGGGAGAAGCGGAACGTACAGATCCGGTCCAAGGTGATGCGGACGATGCAGGAGGACCCACCGGTTCGACTTGCACGTGTGATGCGCCCGTCAAAGGCGGGGGCTGCGAGGCGGGGTCAGAAGGGGAGTGGCGAAAAGCGGGGGACGGGCTCGAGGAGACGGTCGTCAAGGCGCTCGGCGCAAGTGAGGCCGATTGTGGATTCGTCGGATGAGGGGGAGCCATTTGTGAGTCGCGTAGAGGATGAAGACTTTGATGTGTCCGAGGAGGTCCTGGCGGGGGAGAATGTAGATGAGGAGGTGGTCGAGGATGCAGTGCAGGTGGAGAAAAGTGGAGAGCAAGTCGTAGAGATCCGTCCGGAGCCGCTGAGGCAGGCAAGGGTTCTGGGGAGTAGTATTGAGATACCACGCCGACACGTGCCTATGGATGAGAGGGTGCAACCTCGAGCGAATGCGGCAACGATGGGTCCTCGGCATAATCTTACCCATGTGACTACTGTTGATGCGAATGTGAGGGGTGTGGGGGGGGTTGAGGTACAGTTGTGGGATCGGGAGATAAATCGGGTGGAGGAGATGGTGTATCGGAATGAATTCGGGTCGCCGTCAATTTCATCGACCGATGACGATGGTGAAGGGCGGCCGTACATGGACAGTATACCAATACTGAAACGTATTGTGACACCGATATTAGCTGGGAAGTTGGATCTGTTTGATGCGGACAAGTTTGATGAAAGTGGCGAGTTTCTGCAATTGTACAAGAATGCTGCCAGTGATCCTCCTTACGCATCGTGGGCCACCTCGCCAGGGACACAGTACGCCCTGGATAGTTGGGAAGCAGCGCGTGAACAAGCAGGATTAGCCGTGGGCGAAGACTCTGTGAACGTGGGTTTAGGATTTGGAGTGGCGGAACCGGGCGAGCAAGACCTGGTTGTGGCAAAAGGTACTACTACGCATGGGCATTCACGGCAGTCGAGCCCAAGTGTCGATGAGAGTAGTGAGGAAAGCTCCGAGCAGTCGTTAAGCTCGGATGGAGGCGATGCTGCTGGCTTTGGCGGGCATGTGGCCAGCGATGGACGACGGCGTACGGGTACAAGGGCAAACAGGGCGCGAGATTTGCAGATTCGCGTGTGTGGAGCATACCTGAATACAATGAGCGCTGAGGCGAAGCGACGAGTCCTGCGGTGGGCGGAAAAAGATTTCACCTGGTTTGATGATGGAGCAGATATGATGGAGATTGTGGCAGAATCTGCGGAGAAGCGATGTGGACACTGTAACAAAATTGATGGGATCTATACAAATCGTTGCGAAGGAGTGGTCCTACTGAAGCTGTGGAAGTCGCTGTCGTGGAGAATGGTCAGGCGCACGAATCATCGTGGTAGACCTCGCGGGAATGGCTAACAAGGACTGTGTGCGTTGGTCCAACATTTGGTCGTAGGGGCGATACGACAGAGTTGTGGAGGTACACATATTTTTCTGCCTGCCAGATCGTATGGTCGCGCCCATGTGTTGTTTGTATTGGCACATATAAAGTAACACAGCAACGTGTATGTACAGATTGTGCGGGACCGTTGGCGGCTGTTATTTTCATTCTACAAGTTGGTTTCTAGAAAAGCGCCTCTCCGTCGCACCAGCATCGTCGCTACATTACATCGTCTCCACAGCCCACGCCGCCCATTCGTCCAGTTGTTGCTCCAAACCTGTGCGAATTGCCTGCGTGAGCGTCGCCTCCAGCGAAGGCCGAAATGCACTTCTCAGCACTGGAGCCAGCCCGTTGTACAGCCACGACAACCGCGCCTCATTCGCCCGAAAGGTGATCGCCCCTGTGATCGCACACTGGCAAGACGATACTTGCAACATACCCCCCCGTGCCACATTCAACACGACGTCTGCGCGCACGCCCCCAAACGCAAAATGTGCACGCCCCGAATCCCTCAGCGGCGGAAACTTCAAGCGGTACGTCCACTGTGTCACATCGACGGCAATCGTAGCTTCCCTCGCCGCAATTCGAATCTGCTGCCCGCCCTCCACCGCCACATCCACCTGCGCAGGGTCCAGTCCAATGGAGGCCATGCGTAGCCCGGACAGCGAATACTTGACACGCTCTAGCTCCCCGCATAGATCCGGAAAGGTGAGCCCCGTGAGTTGTGTCTGCAGCGCGGGGATCACAATCTCCTTGATACTGTCAATCACGGCAGCCGCCTGCACCTCATTGCCCAAATCAAGGTGCACAGGGTGTGCAGGTGCAGCATCGTCATCCCCTCCGTCCAATCCCAGGGCATGTGTGTCTGCGCTGAGGAGAATGTCATCCGGGAGGGCGAGTAGAAATTCTGCGGCAGCACTCACGTCTGCGCCGTGGGCGTGAAGCACGCGCTCAATGAAGAGGGAAGGGAGGGCTGTGCGCGGCGCAAATAGAGCGCGCAGCGTGTGCACGTCGGCCGCAGACATTGCGGAAGACGTGAAGAGGGGCGGCCGAGCCGGGGTGATCGAAGAGGGGGCATAGCAGGGCGCAAGGACAGATGGGGGAGGGAAAAGGGTGTGTGTGTGACTTGTGTGTGCGTGTCTGGGCGTGTGTGATTGTGTGTGTGGGTATGTGTGTGTGGGTATGTGTGTGTGGGTATATGTGTGTGTGGGTATATGTGTGTGCGGGAAGGGGTGTGGGAGGGGAAATGCGGAGAAAAGGAGGTGAGAGAGAAAGATTGAGGCAAAGAAGACGAAAAATGAGCGGTCGGAGGTCGCGTGGGAGAGGTGCATCGCTTTGTGGCGAATAGGCGAACGACTTCGCTAGTAACGGTTGGGAGACTGAAGACTGGGCGTGGGAGTCGAAACTGACTCACCACGTGTCCGCAATTTCGAGATTGGAGATTGACAAAAAGTACATTGGCTTGCCACGTGTGGCTGCGATTGCGCTTTTGTGAAGGCCTTCTCTGTCGGGAGCATATACTGTACCTGCGCTGTAAGAAAACACTTGTACATCCAACTGTAAAGTGGGCCAGTGGGTGATCGAGAAGAGTGCGTCCTTGCTACCGAAAGCCCCTTTGCTCCTAAATCCCCGCCCTCTGTTGCGCTTCTTTACTTGAGTTCAGTTCCTCGCCAAGGAGCGCGGGGTTATCCAGCCAGCACAAAATCGCCGCCTTGTCCTTTTCAGAAGCGTTTCCGAGAGCCCTTTTAATCTTTCCGTGTGCCCTCACTTCCCTGCACTCACACACTACCATCTGCTCCTTCCCCACTGGTTTCATTTTCAGCTTGTCGATTTCATCTTACATCCTCCCCCCCTTCCCTCTGCGCACGATATGCCCATCAGGTAAAGAGCGTATCCGACATGACACCCTCCACTCGCCCTCCTCCTTACCCGTCCAACTTTGCAGGTCGCGATGAGCATGCCGACGCTGAATGTTTTGCACGCGCATTGCGCCCTCCACCATCCGGTCTACATATACTACAGAACGCATGCCCACCTGTCACGCCTCTGTCATCAGCCTTGGACGTCCTCTTGTTTCGTGGTGTGCTGCTGGTCGCCTATGCCGCCGCCGATGAGCTGATCATCGCACGCGCAAGCGATCTCGATGCATTGCGTAGACTGCGCTTACCGGAAGGAGGGGCAGTCACGTCGGTAGCCTTTCGCGAAAGGGATGCTGCCGTGG
Organism: Endocladia muricata; assembly: GCA_032356245.1. Taxonomy (NCBI): domain Eukaryota; phylum Rhodophyta; class Florideophyceae; order Gigartinales; family Endocladiaceae; genus Endocladia; species Endocladia muricata. Next base: position 4,689 of record JAUKWC010085379.1, read on the forward strand.
CTGTGGGAGGAAGAGCGGGGGTGGTCGTGTTTGAGGGATGGAGCGAGGCTGCGCAGGAGAGGGGGACTGTATATCGCAAGGGGGACATTGAAGCAGAGTTGAAGCCGATGGAAGGCAGTGGAGAAGGAAAGGGAGCTGATGTTGTGTCTTTGTCATGGAATCTCGACGGTGACATGTTGTGCGCAGTGTCGGACAGCGTCACCATATGGAATTTAGATCCAGAGTATCTACCAGTCAAGTACGCTGTCTCCACTTTCATTCCGGTCGCGGAGATACCCTCTCAGCCCCTGGCCATGGGTTCCATATCGCCAGATGGCTGTATGGTGACTGCGTCGGTGCTCTACTCCCGCACATCATACGTATGGGCCCTGAATGCCCGAGCACGTTCGTCTGAGCTCCCACGGCTCCCTTGCGCGGAGATCGTACACGGGCGCTCTGGCATCGCGGCGATGGACTGGAAGAAACGTGGTGGCGGGAATCAAACGCTTATGACGACCGACCGCGACGGCACGATTCGACTCTGGGTGCGAGCACGCACGTCACGGCCGGGCGTTATCGGCCATATGCCTGAGCTTGCAACGGGTCCTGCATCTTGGATGGATGAGATTGCACGGAGTCCGCATGCGGAACGAACGCCGCGTGCCGGAGCTTCGTTCTTGCGTTGGGGAGGAGGGGGAGGAGTGGCGGATGATGAGGGCGACGCAACGGCGACTCACGCTGCGCATCCGCTACTGGCTGAGGGAACTGCCCCAAAACCTAGCAGGTGCTACCATTGGATTGTGAGTATAGCAGGAGGCGATGCGAGAGCGTGGCGAGTGCGAGGGTTGGACGATAGGCCACGAGCGGAGTTTACTAAGCTGGAACCGGGATCCGGAGAGGCACTTTTGGGACTTCATGGTGAAGGTCTGGATGAAGTTCGCCCTGCCGATCTACCACTGAATGATACTCATGTGGTAGCCATGCGAGCTGTTGCGCCAATTCCTCTAACGACGGAATCAAAGTACAAGATAGGACTCGTCAAGTCGTACGCCATTTCGAATGGTGAAAGGCGATTGCGGAGTCCAGAGCCGCCTGAACCTCCCAATTTTATCGCGGTATTTGTACTTGCGGTTAAGAATGGGCTGCCATTTCTGGCGCGATACGACATCAGCCCGACCTCGACGGTCCCTGCTATCTGTAGAGCGCGTATTGGAGTGGGACACAGCTCGGACGTAGTTGACTTTGTTTCTCGTGAGCAAAATTCGACTTTGATGTCAGCAAACGGCGGATGGCTTGCAAGTCGCGGCAGAACTGGGGATGTCCTGCTCTGGAGAACAAATGTTTCCACGGGCGCTTGGGAACCGCTCACTGCTGTAGCGGCTTTGCCGGGTCCACACACGGCTGTGGCATTCGCACCCCCACGCACTGCATCGCAGAAATTGTGGGAAGTCGGTGTGTTCACTTGTGATGCCGCCCATGGATCTCTTCGCCTCTTCCAGTTTGTAAATTTCGTCAACAAACGGGAAAAGGTCTCTGTCCACGATATTCAGATCGCAAAGCAAGTAGCTGTCTGCCACCCACGCGGTAGAGGACCGTCTGCTTTTGTCGAACAACTTGTTGCTGTCCCATTAGGAAGATCGTTTTCCGACCCCGTCTGTGCCGCTCGATGTGCAGTTCTCGGTGTCAGAACTGACGGAAGGTTGAGTGCGTGGTGCGTCTCCAGAAGACGAAAGGATGAAGTAACATTGGAACCTAATGTCATCCGGGTTGTGGGTCGAACAAGTCGTGTCGTCACATGCGCAGCTGCGAATGAGTTTGCTAGCCTCGGACGGCAGATTTTTGTAACTGGAGGAGGTGATGGCATCGTGTACGTGTATAGTATTGGGGAGGCCGAGGAGGGTAAGCAAAGTAAGCATAAACCGGATGGCAGCGAGGACGAAGATGATGAAGCTGAAGAAGGGGTGCTGTGGCTCAGAGAACTGTCTTGCATTAGACCGACTAAGGCGCATAGTGTTTCCATCCAGAAAGTCGAAGTCGTACGTAGCGGCTCGCGAATTTTGGTCCTCCTGTCGAGCGGGGAAACCACCGTTTGGTGGCGAGGTTCTTCGGAGAGCAGTGAGTGGGAAGTTGAACTCAGTGTTGAAGGTGATAGCAATGGTACCGAAGATGTCCTTGAGGATAGAGGAGAAGACGCAAATGGAGAGCTTGCCGAAACGGAATATAATACACGTCTCACCAGGCATCGCGGTGCATCGATTGGATACGACACGAGCGGTAATATTTCAGCTGTAGTAGTGAGTCGCAGCGGTATCTTTGAGCGTTACCGGAAAGTGATAGGGATGCCCTGGGAACGAGCGCAGAAAGGAGAGGAGCCGTACGAGAAGCTGACACTACAAGACCATGTGTTAAGGCATATTGGGAAAGGTGTCATGGTCATTTCAAATGGAAAAGGAATTTCCGTGCTTGGCACGAGCAAGGCTGACACCCACCCCTTGAGTTTTGCATCAGGAGCTGCTGGCTACTCGCCATCAAAGGCTCTTATTGCTCATCTCTTAACAGGCGGTCGCGCCTGGCAAGTTATTTCTGCGCTAGATGAACTTCATTCGTTTGTTCGGAAGGTTGTGAAAAGAAAAGCATCGGAGACGTCTTATGGAGCTGGCAGAGGACTCATTCCACCGCCACCGTCCCTATCCCTACTCATATCTGAGAAGCAAGATGCTCCTCAGAATCTGTTTGAGAAAGGTGAAGGGCCGCAAAAAACACAAACAACCGACTCTATGTTTAATTTCAACGTGGGGCACGGCGATCTTTTTGCGAGGCTTATGGCGAAGTCCGAATCCCAGATCTCGAGTTCCATGAAACAGGAAAGTCCAGAACAGGTTGTAGGTGATGAAGAAGTCAATGATTCCAGCTCCACTGATCTTTCCAAATTAGCAAAGCGCCTTGAGATTGTCTCACTTGCTGGTGTAACTCGCTCTGAGCAAAGCGTGTTGGCCGCTATCGCGCGTGCATCATCGTCACTTCGCTCAATATTCACTTCGTTAGACTCATGTGGGGCTAAGTTTGCACTACTAGCTGCCTGCCATCTCGAAGTTACAAAGAAAGAGGTCATTTCGTCGCCAATTATAGCAAGTGCTGTGCACTCTTCCTCGACAGATGCACTTATGGATCACTTTCTTCCTCCTCTAAGTCCTGAACGAGTTCCCCAGAGAGAAAGGACGAAGATGTGGGACCTGGCTCGGTGCTTGGGTGCTGGATGGTGGGTGAGCACGGTGTCTGGCTGTAAGAAACTCGCTGAACGTATTGCAAGAACGGATTTTCATTCGAACCGAAATGCTGATGACGCAGCGTTGTGGTATATTGCGCTTGGTCGTCGAACTGCTTTGTCGGCTTTGTACAGAAGTCAGCAAAACTCGAGGATGTCGCAATTTTTAAAACGAAACTTCAGTCTGGCAGAAAACCGCCTGGCTGCAGGTAAGAATGCATATGTTCTTGTCTCTAAGCATCGTCTGGAACTTGCCGTGGCGTTTTTCATTCTTGCACATGACATACAAGGTGCACTCAACCTTGTCAAGAACCGTATTAAGGACGATCAGTTGGCTTTGTTCTTGGCGCGAATACTTGACGAAGGCGAATACGTTTCGACCATTCTCACGCAACTCATAACGACCTACGAAGCAAAGCAGGACTTGCACAAGAAAAGCCTGGCACTCTGGCTCTCCGGAAAGCATAAGGAATCGCTCTTGTCTGCCAGTATCGCTAAATATCCTCCGCCAGGCGAGAAGTTGGGGGATGTAAACCGGATTCTAACTGGATCTCAACCCGATGCGGTTCACACGTTGGCTCACGTGCTTGCTCTTGTCACCCGCCCACCGATCCGCGGTACCGCCGAGACTTTGAGGGTAGTGGCAGATTGTAGAGTGAAGGCTAGTCGCGCATTGCTTGGGAATGGCAGTCCTGTAGCCGCATTAGGCGTAAGCTTTGATGCTTATATGGCAAAGGCAGATAGTCCTCCTGTGGAAGGCAACACACTGGCAGAGACCGAAAACGAGGCGTATCAGAGTTCTTTACTACTTGCAGCTGTTGAGACGTTGAAAGGCAGAGCTGTGTGCCTGGCAGGAGCGGTTCGGTCAGGAGCCGCCGAAAAGAGTTTGAAAGAGCTTCTGACGGATGATATTAATGATCTTTGTATCAGCCCGTTGGGAGTTGCTGCGACAATGACAGCTGTTGAGTGCGCTGCGTTCGAACTTGGAAAGGAAGATGAAGTTGATGCTGCAATTGCTGCTACTTGCTCAGCATCAGAGATTCTATCTGGTGACATGAAATACCGTGCTGCTGCCGGACGTGCTATAGATGCAGCCCAAAGAAATTGTCTGCGCGTTGCTGTGTCCAGAGCTCTGTTTCACGTCCAAGGCGCTCTTTCATCCTTGCACCACCCCACTTTTTCGAGTCAGCGATTATCCGAACTATTGACGAAATACAAAACCTCCGTTACGATAATTGAAAATGCAAGCTCTAGAAAGCATGACCTTTTCTGCCGCCTTTTGCTTGAGTTGAAAGGAGCTGTCATTGCTTTAAGATTTGCATATTCATTTCTTCGTGGGGATTGGCCGGGAATTTTGCATGCTCTGAGAAACTGTGAAGTGGTATGGCAACCAAAGTCCTCGCCCTCTCTAGACGACATGTTAGAGAGGGATCGCGAAGATAACCATTCCATGACGTCTATCAATTCGGGCTGTAGTGCATTAGCGCCTGATACAGTCTCTATTGAGGCCTTGCGCCATGTGGCCAGTAATCCAGCGATATTGGGGTTAGCGCGGGGTCTTGGCCATGCTCGGCGATTCAGAAAGAAGCCATCTATGTCTATGGTAGGCCTTCCAGCCGGAGCCGCCGCCACTGTTGTGGATGATATAGCAGGCACGCCTACATTGTCTGTGAACATAGATGATCCTCTGGCGCTGATCAGAATTCACCCGGCGTTAAGTTCAACACTTGCTGCTGCGTCCGCCGCTTATCTGGCCGCGCACCTGGCATCTCAAGCTGCAGAATTTGCGTCATATATAGCCGAAGACGTCAAAGAACAGCCGCGGAATAGTAAAGCATTTTGGCAATCTGAGGCAGGAAAAGGATACGATCAATCATTTCGTCTTATAAGGGCATCAGAAGCTTTAGAACAAATTGCCGAAGATGCCATGGCTCAATGGGTTCCACTCCAACACTTCGGAACTGACGCTGATGCAGGGGAATTATCGCAGCCAGATGAGTCAGCTGGTGCATTTGTGGACTTATGGACTACATTAGGATGCCTGCCTGAGTACGCACCGTCGTTGTCCGAAGCCGCCACTGTGGCAGCTGCAGAGATGGCAGCAGCAGCCTCTCGGGCAGCAATTGAGGCTGCAGAGCAAAAGGATGGAGGAAGAAGACGTCGGCGACGAAGAGAACGTCGCGGAGAGGTTGTAGAAAGTTTGGCAAAGGAAGGTCTGAAACTCTTTGACACCACGTCTGCTGACTCTTTGCACGGTGCATATCCTGTGCGATTTTCGGCAGCAGCCGTGGGACCTTGGTCGGGACGTGGGAAGCATGCATCTTTGTACAAAGAGGAAAAAGCTCTTTTCCGAACTCTTTGCATCAGCGCCACAGACCCACCGGCCGTTATTGTGGCTACACCAAGAGGGGTACAGGAGATCGTTCCTTCTTCATATACAAGTATGCCAGCTGGATTCCGGAGTCATTATTCAGCGAAAAAGAACGCTGCATTTCGTAACAAACCCGCAGATGAACGTCTCGAGGCTCTAGCGACAGATAGGGAGTATGCATCTATGCAAGAGCAGAGGGATGAGGATGACTCGTTTCTCAGCAGCTATGACGGGTTCGGGGAGGGGCCATACGTACCGTTAGATATGGACGGGAGTGACTCAAGGCAGAAGCAGATATTACAGAACTCGAGTCACGCAGGTGGGCGAAAGGCAGTCTGGCGTCATCAAGTTCAAGCAACAACCCTTGCGTCCCATCCGCTTAAGCGAAGGTTTGCATCCGGAGGCACAGATGGAGTTGTCAGATTGTGGGATTTTGCTGATCCAATCTCATTAGCGTCGTTCAAGGAAGGGCCATACGGTCGAATATCTGATCTTTGCTTCTCCGCGTACGGAAATGCTATGCTCGCAGTGTACTCTTCAGGAAATGTGACCGTTTGGGAAGACCCTGACATGTACAGCACAAGAAGGAAAGGTCGACAAAGAGCACGCGGCAGTACAGCAAAGTGTATCCGTGCCTTCGACAATCGAGTTGCTAGTGGCGGAATTTTTTTAGACGAACGACACACTATTGCTGCAGTAGGGGATCCGACCGCACCTCCTTCCGTGGGCCATTCTCTACGAATTTTCGATACACGGGAAGCCAACTACGCTTTCCATGCGAGTTGGAGTGCCGCTGTAAATCATCAACATGAAGCACGGTGTCTCGCTTTGCTTGAAGACCGGATGAGAGTTGTTACTGGGGGGCTAGATGGCTCGCTATCGATTGTAGATATCCGTACAAAAGCGTGCATTGCCGAGCTTCCTGCACATACTGACGAGGTGACATGCCTTGCTATGGAAATGCCTCGCGGAAGGGCTCTCGTCTCAGGGAGCTCTAATGGGGAAATCAAGTTGTGGGACTCCCGAACTCTGCGACAGCTGGATATAATTCAAGAGGCCCACAAACCCACGCGTCATTACTGGAGCGGGAATGGTCTTGGTGGCCTGGTTGGTTCTTATGGAACTCAGGGGCTTGCGCTCACAGATCGCAGCCTCATTTCCTGCGGTGGGGATGGAATTGTGAAAATCTGGGGACCCGGGTGGAGCGATTTTGACCTGAATGTACTATAGACAACAAGCGAAAGCGCATAACACAACATATAACAAACCTCACGAAAGCAGACATTTCACTCGGCAGTTGTCTTGAGTTCGTTTTCTGTTCCCGTTCGATACGAAGCGCTGCGCCCTGTCAATGCTTTTCCACTGTCAGAAATAACTTCTATCAGTGGGCGCATTCGCTTTTTCTTTGGCTCGCTTTCACTGTCCTCGCTGCTGGTTCCTTCATCTTCACCATCTTCACCGTCCTCGTCCGTCTTGGATCCGCTCTCTCCGCCCATCAACTTCCCCATCCTGCCGTCTACGTAAATGTCCATATCAACAGCTACAACTTCTGCCTTATTCGCCAGTCTCTCAACCACCTCCACTTCATCTGTTCGAACACTTACTTTTGTCACGGTCACTAGGCTTTCCAATGGAGCACTTCGGCTTAGCTCCTCATTTGCTTCGGCCATCTTCGGTAAGAAACCTTGAAGGCGTCCGAGTAGTGGAGACGGTTTTACTGTAGTCAAGCGCGGAGCACCGTCCACTTCAGTGACAGTGAGAAAATTGCGAAGGGAACCCGGCATCAACTTTTCTGCTTGCGGCGATTCAACATGCCCCGTCTTCATCGTCGTTGATATAGAGACTGTGCCAATGGTTTCGGAGACTTTAAAGAACTATACAGGATCACCGTGAGTCAAGTGAGGTCGTTCACACAACTTGCGATGTCCCTCCGAAGCTGCACGAGCGGCGCTGATCATGGGAACATATGGATCTACAGTTGGGGTACAGTACAGCAGAACGCTGGATGGTACTGTACAACAGCCAATCCCTACACAACAAATCGGCTCGTTAGATGCGATGCCAGCAATGAACACCACAATGCCGTCTAATTTGCATTGTTACGGCCGAATATCCTCTCGTTCTGCTCCTCTTCCACATTCCATATCAACTGTAGTTCCGTCCAAGTTCCCCAAACTGCCTCGAAAACGTCAGGCGATCCAACCTCCGGCTTTCAAGGCACCCCTTGCTCTTTTCAACGTCTTGGTTCTTCGTTGCACCTCCAAGACCAACGAAAAACCTGGAGTGCCGTCTCATCGCCTTGTGCATCCTCACTATCTCACCGCATTCCGGCCCCTTACCATGGTTACAATGGTAGCCGTAGGTGTGCTGCTGATAGCTGCAGGCCCGTCCCTGGCTATCTGGTCTGTAATGCTGCAGCGTCGCGCGCATCTGCTAGTCGTCTCCATCTTGGCGGCATTTTCTTGGTGTCTGGCAATGATGATAGCTGGTACAATTCGTGTAGCCATTCCGCCCATCAAAAACTTTTTCGGTCTCGTCATTTTTATTGCCGTCAGTATGCAGGAGCTTCTCCGTTTTGCTCTCTTTTACGTATTTCGCATCATGGCGCGTCGTGGCGACGGCGTGGAAGCGTTTTTGCGTCCTGGGGCGAAGAATGAGGTGCTTAGCGGTCTATCTGTCGGAGTTGGATATGCGCTCATGAGTGTACTCATCCAATTTTACTCACTGGTTGCTGACGAGTTTTCGGACGACACCGCGATCTACATTCCGGACTGTCCTATTAACTTTTTCGTGGCTGCAGGTGCGTTTTCGTTGGCCTTTTCGATTCTGCACATCTTTTTGGGCGTGCTTGTGTGGCCAGCTTACTCAGATGACCAAGGATGGGATAAAATTTTGCTGGGATACGGACTGCATTTGGGCATTGCGGAATTGAGTTTGTTAAATCAGAGACCTGGTGGATGTGCCTGGAATTTGGGACTTACGTGGGCGATCATTGTTCTGGCTAGTCTTGGCATCATGCTTGCTAGCAGACGAAGAGTAAGGAATGACAGGGAATAATTAACTCTGACACCAGCGTTGACTTTCACCGTAAGAAACGCTCAATGTTGCGTTCTGGAAGCCCTCACGGCATCCCGTGGGATCCTTCAAGACCTTTCATCAACACAAACACTGAGTTATCGAACTCGCAGAAACAGTTATCGCGGGAGAAAAACGTGGCAAATACAATCATCCGTCAGCAAACATGACACACAGGACGAAAGCGACTATTCAAGAAGCTGTGAAGTAGCAGCGGTGAGAAGTGCTTACGTTGCTCCAACATTTTTGTGCAAGTACGGATAACACCCTGACACGAACTGCATGTATGCGGCGGCTGCGAAACCACCACCAATGTCGCAGCGCTCAGCCTCTCAATGCGAATATTGTCACCAACTGTGACTACAGCGCTTTCGTCGCCATGTGAGGCAAGTACGTCATCGCCGGCAGCTAGCAACGCCTGGACATCCGCTACGAGCGTCGAGCCTGGCTCTTGGGATGATGCGTACCAAACTTTGTCGAGTGCCTTACTAAACGTCCCAGTCCGGCTATGTTTAACCAAGAAGGCCTGTCGCACTCTACTATTTGCCGCAACTACACACTCGATAAGAGCGTTGGTCAGTAAGGGTCTTCGTCCACAATCAAACACAAATTATACACCAGACGAACGAGCGCAAACCCCTGTGACCTAGCCAAACTCACGAGACTCCATCAGAGGTCCGACTGATGCAATAATGGCAGGACGCACGCTGGCCCCAAACCCTTTGAATATTTCCTCTACCCCTTGCACGTTTGCAAGTTTCAACCCATCCAGGCGCGATCCAAACTGTGTCTTGAAATCTTGGAGTAGTTGCCGACCCAGCACTTGACCATAAAAATCTCCATCCTCATTATCGTGGAAGAGAACTGCGCGTAGGTAGCCACTCTCAGGATTAACCTCGTCAACCTGAATTTCGACAATTGTAGTAGTAAAGTTGTTGAGCCGAATGTGCGCAGCAGGAAGCCCAACTGAACCGCAGGAAAATTCGCACAGCGCCGTCACAAGGCCAGCAATCAACCGAGGTTGGGGTAACGACTTTGTCAAGATCTTCCGGTACAGCACTATACCGCCCCGTCCAGAAATTACCATGAAACTGTGCAGCATGGTGAAGTAAAGACAAAGTTACCTGCAATTAGAGTGATTGGAATGTTCCGAGACGTAACATCAGGACTCGCTGAGCTTATCAAACAAACACTTTCAGGCTTCTAGAACGAGATCGACAATCGAAACGTATTCGCTATTCCAGCAAAAGTATGTTTTCGTTCAGTGCTCCTTGTACCTAGCCTTTCTCGTAGCTAGATTGGACTCAGAAGTAGAGAGTTAGATGGGTCTAGATAAACGCGAAGTCTGAAGCTGCACATGGTTTCCAGAGAACGGTTTGTTGTCGACTTCATAACAAGATCAGCTAGAGCTTAGCAAAGCGATTTTTTTAATCAAACTTCCTCGAAGCAGAGGTAGCGAAAATTAGGATAATTGTAATTGCAGCAGTACGTCAGTACTAAGGCTGCTATTTGTCTTCTCATGTGATGCATTGATGGCCATATGTTTTTCCAACCCTGGTCTCTAGTCGCAGTTTATATATGCTTCTCAGTAACGTTCAATAGGTACCTTGGTTTGGATTTCGGTCTGCTGAACGCAAGCTACCAGCATTGCTGAGAGGGAAGAGAGGGAAGAGTTGACTGGCGTGGTTGAACTGTCTCAAGGACCAAGGAGACTGTCGAATTCAAGATTCGAGTCGTCTTTGGACGCCTTATCGTAAGGGATTTCCTAGTGCTTCGACAGCATCCCAATTTGGCGCTCCACCTCAGCCCTGGCCCTGGTCTGACGGCCATCTTTATCACAGTTCGATTGGAGACTTCAGCATGTCTACACGTACCAGTAAACGCCCAGGACCGTGCGGAGTTGAAAGGCTGGGAGTAATAATGCTTGCCGCCGGTTACGGCACCCGTCTACAGCAGGATATCGACGAAAATCCTGGTCTCTCCTCTCTTTCTGGGATTCCGAAACCTTTGCTGCCGTTAGGTGGTAAACCCATTTTGTCGCATTGGCTGGAGGCCTTAGAATCTATTCCGGCCATTGAGAGAATCGTGGTAGTCACCAACGACCCCCACCGCTCTTTATATCAAGGGTGGGCTGGGAGCGTGCAGAGTGAATATGTCCCCGAAATAACAGTTGTTTCAGACGGCTCCGTAGACAATGATTCAAGACTGGGAGCCATAGCAGACATAAATCTAGGGTTGAAGACACTTATAGCAACTGCAGCAGACAAGGCCATGATCATCGCGGGTGATACTCTTTTGCCTGATGTTGACATGTATGACTTCGTTGCCTCCTTTGTAGCACGTGGGCACAAGCTGGCCACTTTCGCGTATCCGCTCACCAACATGGCAGATTGTTCGCGACGCGGAATGTTCAAAGTGAAACAAGATGTCTCAGGAATCTTGCTCGCCGAGGGCATGGTGGAAAAGCCACCTACACCGTCAGACTCGCCATCTAACCTTGCCTGTGCACCAGTGTATATCGTTCAAAGGTCGATCTGGAGCAGTTTTGGCGAATTCTTGAAACAAAGACATGTAGAAAACGCCTCGATAGTCGAGACTGACGCTCCTGGATTCTGGCTTTCTTGGCTGGCACCCAGAGAATCGTGCCGGCTTTTTAAGATTCATCGCCGGATTGACATTGGCGGTTTGAAGCACTACCTGGACGCTCTGTTGGAGTTCAGCTTTCCGAAAGAAGGTGTTCCGGAGTATTCGGTTTTGCCAAGAGCAGCCAAAGAACCAGGAGTAGGCCGTGCGCACCCGCGCCTGGGGTTGCTAGGAAACCCATCTGATGGATATGGTGGGAAAGTTATCGCAGTATCTATCGCTTCCGAAGGATATGCACAAGTTGTTGCGACTCCTTCTGCTATGTTTGTTGTCCATCGAAATTCTGCCCATGAACTCGACGAAGAGTTTTATCATCTGCGGCACCTTGTTGATCATGTCGAATCTCGCGGCCTTCATTACAGCGCCAGGAAGCTCGTTCTTGCAGCTGCTGTAGGCTTTACTCGCAGATACGGAATGCGTCTCTCGGCCTTGGTCGAGAGGTCAAGAGGTGGAGAGTCATCAGAAGACCGAGATCCTCTTTTATCCCTGCCAAATTGTCAACTCACGTACTCGACAAGTATTCCCGCGCGGGTAGGATTAGCTGGTTCCTCTGCATTAATCCTTGCGACCTTACGTGCTTTGGCCAGATTTTACAATACATCCTTAGAAGAAATTAACAGCGACTTGCGCTTCTGGCCAAAGTTCATGCGGTCTATCGAAACTGAGTTGTTAGGCATCTCCTGTGGGTTGATGGACCGGGTGATCCAAATCATGCAGGGCTGTGTGACTATGGATTTTACGAGAAACACGGAGAATGAGACAACACCTCTGTGGACACGTCTGCCGGAGGCCAGCCTACCAGAATTGTGGTTAGCATATCGCGAGTGCAAGACCGTAGGCGAATGTTCGGGAGTGGTGCACGGTAAATTGAAAGAACGATTTATCGCGAAGGACTCGCGAGTCCTGAAAGCTGTTGAGCAGTTCTGCGAAGTAGTTGAATCCGGCAAGAATATCCTTGAAAAAAGTTCAAAAGGAGATGATTCCAGTATGAATCTTCTCCCTGAGCTTGTGAACAAGAATTTTGCGCTTCGCTGCCAGCTTTTAGGCGAAGCAGGTGTAGGAGAACGTAATATGGAACTAATACGTGCTTCCCGGAAGGCTGGATTTGCTTCTAAACTTACTGGCAGCGGCGGTTGCGCGCTGTGCGTTCCCAGCCCGTTGCGGAAGTTGACATCGTCAGAAGTCAAATCTGCTTCAGAAACCCTCCAAAGCGAAGGATTTGTGTTGCACAGAGTGGAAGTCCTTTCGAAGCGAGATTGGCCGCCACCCCAATGCTACGACCCTTAGCAGAGCGGCTGCAAACCAGAGCATTAGTTGTTCAAGAGGTGAGAAACCTCTGCAAAGTCGTACTTCTACACGGAACAGAGCTTGGTGGTACCAATGGTTTGTACATGTGTCGCAGGAGCGCCTTAAGCTAGCTTGATGACTACACACAACTATGTGTAGGGACTCGACAGGGTGTTCAGTGAGGAACTTTAATTATGAGTAGTGTTAGAAGAATCAGGAGCTCGACGTTTGAGGAACCGGAAGCTCAAAGTACACATAAGGGTAGAAGTCTTTGTCGCCGACCACTCCAGGAATGTTTGTCGACTCTTCCGACTCAGGGGCAGCAGCCCACGAACCACCCAAATGCCCAAACATCTCGTTCAGAGCAGACCGTAAACGAGCGTCTGCTTTTCCCCTCGGTGCAAGTAAAGCCACATCGAAGTTGACTGGAAGGCCGTAACGCAAAACACTTTCTGCAAAGGCGCGAAGCGCCTTGAGATGCACCATGGCGATATAGATTTCGCCGAAAGCAGTCTCTGCCCACTTCGTGAATGTCGTGTGTTGCTCATCAGCCTCGTCCTTTAGTCGGTCTTCCTCCTCCGCAGACCTGCTCTTTGCAGCTGGATCAAAGACAAAATCCCGAGCGGTGTAGCGCTTCTCCCTGCAGGCAACCTTGAAATCTTCGACTTTCTTTTTAAAGATAGTAACCCCGAAAAGGGCGTATTCGGCGTCAGTCGAAATTTTTCGAGCGGACCGCGGTACGACAAGGTCAGCGAGGTCTTCGTACGTCTTGAGAAATTCAGACTCATTGTATTTCGGGAAAACCACGAAGAGAGTGGTGAGATGGTCGGAAGCCACAACGTGCTCTTCCTCGATGATGGTTGACAGCGCCCGCGTCATGAGATTCCCCTGCGACCGACGTTCGATCGAGGTGAGAGCTTGGCGGGTTGCGGAGTAATCATTTAGTCTAATCTTCATATCATCCTCAAGTTGAACTACCTGTTCCATAATGGCTGCGCGAATGTTGGAGAGAGAGTCCGAGGAAGCAAATTTTGCTTCATCCCATTCAAAGTCGGTCACGTACTCCATGATGTCGACGCCATCGACAAGAGGCACGGCACTGCTGTTATCGACAAGCTCACGGTACTGCCTTAGAACACGATCGACAGTACTGTCAAGGGTCTTCTCATCGCGCGTGATGGCATCGGCGACGGCAATGAGAGAATCCAATGTTCCGACGCGGAAAGAGGGAAGCTGAAGCACATATGCTTCGCAAAGCGAGAGTTTGGCGTCGAGGGACTGTGACATGGACGAGAAGGACGATCGCTGGCCCTCATTGGGAGCCGAAACGACCCACAGACGAGTGGTCATGACGTGAGCAACGAGCGTAGACACGTCGATGCGCCAACGGGGCTGCTAGACCAAGTGCGGCAGAGTCTCAAAAACTGAGTCAACGGGCGGTCGCGCAAGTATTGATGTTTGCACGCGCGGCGTGCAAGGCGACGGAAAGGGATGAGGCAGGTGGAGGTGAAGGCCGTGACGAAGGTGTGAAGGGATGACAGCCACAATTCGGTGCATCAGTTGCGACTGCGCACGTTGCTGCGCCCCTTGCGCATTCCTTTCGCTGTCATCTTCCACCTGGATGCATTCGATTGGATTTTTCACAAACATGCGCCGCATGATCATTCTGTTGAGGTCACTACGTGTACACGTTGAAAATACCATTTCCAGAATCCTGCAAATGAGTACTGCTGATCTGGGCCAAACTGCCCGGGATGATGCTACAGCATACTGTACGAGGGGTCATAAACTACCCTAGTACTCTTACTGTACCTTGCAACGTCAGGAGAGGGGGGTACAGCTGGTCATACTGAAATTGAACAGAATTGTTGCCCTCCTCACTTCGGTCGGATACACCATTCGCATCGACCAGCAGACTAAGCCAATGAATCCGCTATACTGCAACGCGGTTTGTCGCTAGTTGAGAATCACTGGCAGATGCAAAAGAAGCATTGTACCGTAAAATACTTGCTCGTACAACGGTTGTGCTTTCGCGAGCGGAACTGCGGGAAAAAGACGGTCGACGCGAGGCCTGATTGAAAACCCCTTCTCATAAAGATGAAGAGTCCCTCGCGTGCGTATAACACTACTGTACTCATGAGTTTGTACTACAGTATAGCTGCTATACACGCTGCGGGGATTCAAGATTTAGATTCCTGCCAACACCTGCTCGATACAAAGTTGTACATCCTTTGCTTCCATCAAGCAGTGCCCTTTGCGCTCTCCTAAATCGAGAGCCGCAGCTTCGACATCCCCAATGTTTGTCAGCTGGGTCATCGTCCGCAGCTGTCCAGTGCTTGATGATAATTCCTTCACGGACGTCATCGCAAATCCTATAGCTCTCATTCCCACCTTCTCCTGTATGAATAGCACAATTCTCACCTTTGATCCCTCGTCAATCTTTTCCCTGATCGCATAAATTGCACAGGGCATCGCACCATGCAATCTCAGACGTATAACTTACTATGAGATCTTCTATTCGATTTCTTTCTCCCCCAGGCAGCGCTTCCATAACTCTTGAGCGAAAGACTCCGATAAACTCTTCTGCTCTTCTGGCACGCTCCTGCCGAATCTCTACCTGAATGTTTGGTCCGCTCTTGGTATATCTAGCAAGTCGCATCCGTATTCTAAATCGGATGCCACGGCCCGTTCCTTTCCGTAGCCTCCTCTCCACCGCTACTCCGAGCTCTCTCCCTACAGAACCTTTTGTCTTATCGTGCACCAAGTTTAGAGTATGCCAATCTCCACTATTACCTAGCCCCTCCTACATCATGATACATGTCTCAACCTTGCCTATACACCAATGTGCACTAAATTTTTCCTGACGGGATTTGTTGTCTCTTATCTCGAACGTCACCATTGTATCTACTTAGCTCGTAAAAGCACAAGCAGTCTTTCTTCCAAATGTGCAATGATGAGAATTGGTGACCGTGTTTGTGCACCCTGTTTGGATCCAGCCGTGTTGGCGATTTGGAAAGATAACTATCACAAGTGTGCCGAGTTTACCGGAAAAATCCATTTTAAGTAGTTGATTGACACGAAAGTGCAAGTCGAGATGGATACGATGCGGACGGGAGCGAGGTAGGGCGCCTATCATATCGAAAATGTCTCGTCAGCGGGTGGGCAGAAGATCATTCCAACTTGGCTGCCTGCAGTAACTTTTTACTTAGCCCGAACAGTATTATTCCGTTCTGTTATCCGTAAGTATCGGTGCCAGAGGAAACGCTGAGAAACGTTTGGGTGGGGAACGGCTTGCACCGAACGGCTTCTTTCACCACTCTTGGTTTTCGGAAATTAGTGCCAAGTGTTAAAGAAGTTTGTCCTGTCTCTAGTGGAAATCTGCGGAGGCCTGTACGTTTTTCTCTTCGGAATCCCAACTTCAGCGATTCTTTGAGTGAAGTTGTTTCCATCTCGAATGACCCTCGTGAGAACGGTTCTTAAGTGAGAAATTAGCATCTCGCCACCACCGAATCATAAGAGTCAAGAAGATACAGTATTTCGGAAAGATTATAACGACTCGTCCGAGAGTGGAGTCTAGCTGCGGTTAAGACTTCGCTGCAACTCTGCATGAATTTACTTTCAGAAGCAATGCTCCGGCAGTATACTGTGCTCTTCTCATTTCCCCGACCTTTTAGAGCCTAAATTGTTTCAATGCTGCTGCATAAATAGTACACAACTGGGTCCAAAATGAATGTTATTCCTCGTATTGGGTCTACATATTCCTATAAAAGATCATCTTACATTCCTCAGCGACTGATGCTTATGTTTGGCTGAATGCTTTGCTTGCTCTTCACTCTGCTACAAGTTTTACAAACTGGAGTAAAGTCCAATGATACGGTAATTCGAAACGGCGAGGCAATGATTCAAATTCTGTGGTTGACAATGAACCTGCATCCTTACTGCGATGAATTTGGAGATTTAAGCAATGTCTTCCAGGTGTTACTCACGTGGACTACCTAGTTATGAGCGCATCTTGTCTGTAAACAGGTGTTCAAGGATAGAAATCATATCAATCAGCGTGAGGGGCTGGACTGTAAGTTGCCGTTTTCCAGATTTCTCCATGAAACCTCTTCTTCTATGTTGCGGCAAAAAAGTCAAGAGGTCCTCGTTGTGAAGCAAGTAACCTATGTATGAATCTGATAATTGATCATATCCAGTGCTTCAGCTAGAATCAGGCACCTTTTCGACAACTTATTATGAAATTGTTGCTCCTGCTGTTGAAGTATATCATAGAGAAAGAGAGCGTTATGACTGACACGACAAAGAGATGTCACAGTGAATTGTCTATGTAATTGCGATTGGAAACGACTTCAAAAGTGTCATATTTTCAGATCCTGGCATTTGGACCTACCAGAGGTGCTTCGCGAAGAACTCTTCAAACAATCGCTGCTGTCGTGGTTTTCTCAGAAATCCTATCACCATCTGAATGTATATAGAGCAAAGGTTTTTATAGTACAGTAAACTAAAATGTTATCGAGCTAGTCGAAACTTGTAGGGAACGGTTTCTACGAAGCTCCGATATCGAAGACCAAACTTGTTGTACTACTACATGTTATAATGTTTTGAAGGCCACCGTAGCTACAAGAACTAGAAATGAGAGCAGAAATTCCAGCCATCATAGTGCGAAATCCTTTGTCTACAGGAAGTGACACATCAGCATTGTAATTGCAAAACGGCAGTACCCCCAGTCTGCATATTTCTGCCCCGTGCTCAAAGAAACTGCAACTAGTTAATGTCGCCGACCACTTTTTTCGTTTTCTCTGCGTGCACGAATTTGTTCCACAAATGTAGATAGAGGCGGAAGATTGGAACCGCTAGTTGACCTCCTCGGATCATTGGCATCCTGTGAGAGGAGATCCGATATATCCATACCGGACGATCCAGATCGTCCAACAGATTGGCTGCCTCGTGGGGTAGAATGATGACCAGTAGAGGAGGTAGGTGAAATTTTTCTCGAGGCCTGGTTTTCCCTGTGACCACGGTTGCGATTGGCATTTGCAGATCCAGACCCAGATCCAGATCCCCCCATCATTGAAGAATGTTTCAAGTCCGCTTGCGCTTTACCTGATGAAGACGCTCTGCTGGTTTTCTGTAGGTAAGATTCAAGCAGGGTTCTTACTGTTATTCCAGTCGATGGTATAGCGCTCTGTCGTCGAGCGTTCGTGCCGACAAGTTTAGAACTTTCTTGCGGCTCTCGTTTGACGACCCTCTTGACGATTTCTGTGCACACATCTACCTTCAACTGCGGTATATCGTGACCGGAAATCGCATGGCTTTCCCGCACGAAGACCTCGGACAGCTTGACCCAAGCCTCACGATATTGCGTTGAAGCAATGGAATGAAGCCATCCAGTAAAGTCGCGAAAACCACCGGGCTGTATAACCGGCTTTGATATTACAGAAGTAAATGAAGCGATGGCATCTTGCAGATTTGCTGTTAGAAGCGATGTTCTTGGCTGTCGCCCCCTTCTTTTCTTGATTGGGGGGTCAACAGAGTCGCCTTGGTTTGATGCACCATCTTTCGACATTGATCAACAGGCCGAATGACTGTTCAGTGTAGTGCAACAGGATTGCATAGGAACGATGCCGACGCGAAGTACTGGTAGAGTCGGCGGAAGATGTTTGAAAGATTTTCAAGAATCGTCGGCAGGTCTCTTTATGTACTGGTCGATTCAACTTTGTGAAGGAATGGGGCCCAGCATTGCATCAACTATTATATTTGTGCGATCCGTACATGGATAATCTGCAGTACATCTACTTTCAGAACACTCGAGATCTCTGAGCAACGAGACCGGCAGAGGGCGTAGATCTGTCCTCTCTCGCACATGAAGCTGTTTGCTTCGGAAGAGAAGACAGACTTCGGATAATGCGAACATTGTGGAGGTGAAAAGCTCAGAGGAATTCTCGTGAAGGAGAACGGACCGCAATAAGGTTATACCCTGCACGATGCCATCTCGTGCTTTCTGCTTCCCGTATGTGGCTCCACTGGAACCAGTATGACGACAACACACATCTCTGAGCGTAGATCCTGCTCTGGTTGGGCAGGCGGTAAAGAAGAAGCGAGGCATGCAGGCGAAACTGCGCTGTCAGACACCAGGTAAGTTCTAGGCTTGTTAATATCTTGAGTGCTGGACGCACACGTGATGAGCAGAGTGTCGTTAAATGATCGTCATGGAAGGTGAAGCAATTTATGATGCAAAGTCACTTGTAGAGCTAGGCGTATTATGCTACTGCTACCGTGATGCTACCAGAAGGGGTTCCTTGCTAGAGCACTGTACATTCCAGACTCGTGAGTATGCTCACGTGCGTCTGCGCGACATAAAAAAAATCATTTTCCGCCTGAGGACAAGTACCATCGGCATGCCGTTTTGTGTTTCCCTCATACCGGTACTATACTGTCACTATTTGTTTGGATATCAATCCATTCCTACATTTAGGCTGTTAAGCTTGCCGCTCATTTGTCTGCGTAGAGTGGCAGGCATAGCCCCTCTACATAAAGTATTCACCGACAGAATAGAGAACGGTTTTTATGGTGCTGTCCGGAAAGTGGTGCTTATTAGTGACTCAAGGAACAGCCCGAAAGTATACGTACAGATGTGTTTGCTTACATTTCTCTTTACGTACAGACACTCACTTGCCAGCAACGAACTAGGTTGGTAAGGCTGAGCCGTTTGGGTCCTAGAGTTCATAGAAGGTGCAATTGATCGCGCTCAGACCCTGCAGTATGTTTTGCTTTTCCTTGTTAGTTCATCGACTGCTCGCATTCAGCAAAAGAAAAATATTGTCACTCACAACTCACTTTTGGACGTAACAACGACACTGTTATATCGCGTAACAATGACACTGTTAAATCGCGCAGCATACTACCCCACACTTAGTACTAGTGAAAAAAGTCACTACACCGACACCAGTATCTACTGCCTGCATCACGAACACATGACAGGACCTAAGCATAGTTAGCATGTATGGCTATTTTGTGCGCATTTCGCATCAGTAGTTTTTCGACAGAACGATATAAACAGGGAGTATCACTCAGGAATAATTATGTTTCATGTCTCTCATTTGGGTGTTTCCTCAATATTCACGGGCAACGTTTACCCGTAATACTTTGTGGCAACATCCAACCAGTGCTAGCGCGTGCTAGCTCCACAGGAAACAGCAGCCTGTCTAATTGAAACTGGATTGCGACCACAACCTGGCCTCCTATCTAACAATGCTGGACTTCCACTCGACCAAAATAGCCCTCAGAAGATGTCATTGGGGTTGGTGTGCGCACATGGTCCTCCCGGTGAGGAAATCTCAAGACTGTGAACCTTGACTTGAACATTGGTGATTGTCTTCCCGTGTAGGTTGGTCCCTGCACAAGAATCAGGAGAGTGGAGCGCACTATGCGGTTACTTCCCATTTGGTGCCGGCGGGATAGAGAGGACGACACCGCACGCAACAAATCGGCGTAGAGAGGACCACACCACACGCAAAAGCAGGGGGGCCTGTATTCTAACCCTGCGTAGAGACTGCACACACAAACAAAACGGAGGAATTTAGCAATTTGTATGCCCATCTTCTGTACGCTCATTAACCTTACTGTTTTATGACAAGGGGTACAGTGTTTATACTTTTACTCAGAAAGCCTATGTAGGCAGAAGAACACAGGAGATTGAGATTGACAATCACGATTTCACAGGGTGATGAATGTTTCCGACCACATTCCGGACATAAAAACCTTTATGTTGGCAAGTTTTTTGATACTTTACAGTAAACTGAAAAACATTGATGCGTCAGTTTTGGATGTCGACAATATCAGTTTGCCCATGGTTACCACCAACACATTGTCAGACGAAGGATGTTCTCTGGTCCGCACTGGAACAATATAAATGTCCCATGCCGCAGGAGACTACCTAAATTGCCCGTACTGATTAGTCCCGAAACAGGGTCGATGTCAAACAAAAACTTAGAAGGCATCCTAAACGATCGTATTCTGAGCAAGAAAAGGACTTCGGTAAGAACTTTTCAGCCTGCGCTCAACAGGTTTAGAGCAGCATAGCACAAGTTCTATCTGGACAATGCTATTCTGCTTTTCAAAGCTATCAGATAAGTCTCACTATTTGACAGGAAAGTAAGTGAAGTCTCATAGAGTGAAAAGAAAAGCTTTCTTTGCAATCTAGAAAGACTACCTACGTGATGCGTACAGACATTGGATCAAGAAAATGTAGCCGAAAGTCATCTCATTTCTCGATGCACCGCGTAAGCACAGTGTTGGGACTGAAACGGTCTCAACTCTAAAACATTGTCTGGGCTGCCGCTGCCGTTATACTCTTCTTTGGAAGTAAATTGTCTGGGTGTGTGTGTGGACTGTATGAAAGCGGAACAAAGCTGAGGACACCCAAAGCAAATGAGCGACACTGTTGACGAGATTGTGACGTTCAACTCCCAATGCACTCACATATGCAACAGTGACTCCGGTAGTGGAGAATGCCAGCACTGTTCGGGTTCAAGAACGCGCTCAAATGTCAACGATCTAACTGCAATGAACCAGTCTCGTCACAAGTACGCAGGTCATACACGGGAATGTGAAGGGAAAAAAGATTTGCATCCATCCTCACAACATTTGTACTCACAAAATTACACGCCGACACCGAGTTAAAAGACTGTTACTGCTCCACATCACCGCAAAGAAACTTCGATCTCCCACGCACATCTTCCTTGCGATAAGGTTACGTAATTGTGTTAAAGATATAGAGGCAGTTCGAATCCCACCACTACGTTACGATTTAGTCGCAAAATAGGCTCTTGAGCTTTTTCTATAATATCTTGATTTCGACCAGATGCTGTTTGGTAAATCGATAAGCAGCGTTGCGGTGCGGCTTCCCACCATTGGATGAACGCTTTTCATCGATCCACGTTGGTGACGTATTACTGAGCAATAAGCTTGCAGCGACTTTTCTCCACTCATCGCAGACCGAAACAAGAATACTTTCTGTACTCCAAGCTGTCCTCATCACGATGATGTCCTGTTTATTTCATTTGAAGAGCCTAAACAGTATGGCTTCTTGAACGCTTGCCCCACCCGTAACGTGCACCAGCGACAGTTGGTCCCTACTGCTAAGCAATTTCCACGCGGTGCCCAATGAAAGTCGTTGATTTTCTCCTCCTGTGCCACTATGAAAAAGAGTGTAGGAGAAGTTGAAACAACTGAGCGTGGTTCAGGCATGTATTGAGCCGACGTTTTGGTGGAGAAAAGATCTCTTCCATCACAGAGCCTGCTGGATGTGTGTTATGAGCAAGCTATTATATGGTGCCGAAAAATTTAGCGAATGTGTCTCTTTCCCTCCATCACCGATACTTCCGAGTACTGCGTCCAAGTGGACGTGTGCGTTTATGACGACAAGTTTGGCTCGATAACGTGCGAGTTGTCTGGACATGAGACTGGAGTTCACGTGCGAGTTCATGATTTACGTTAACGTGTGCCGCGCAGGCCCAACTCATACTCTGATGTGCGCATATCATCTACAAGAGGCAACATGCGAAAAGGCGAAAAGGTCGATGGTTAAAAATCATAGCAATTTTTATTGCTACGACTCTCCTAAACACTGTTCAGAGGCGACACATATAGGGTGTGCTCCAATAGCAGGGCATGTGCCTTGGGCGTAAAATGCAGACAAAAGGTTGTATGTTACCGAAGCCTCGACATGACGATGACAGAACTTTTTCCGAGTTCTACGCAGTAACGTGTGGGAGGGTGCGGGCATCGGCGGTTTAACCATTTGAAAACACCAAACAAAAGAAGTTTGTGTTGACCAGAAGTGTGGGTGGGGTGATTGATGCGCAAACATAGGGAGTCACTTCGACACAGTCGGGCCCAAGGAAACTTGTCATTTAGCGGCTCTTCTCAGGGTTTACTTTGTGACAACTGTTAAAAAGCGGCCGATGTGATCTGTAAGCGCGAAAGCGGCATCATCAGGGTGTGGATCGGTGCGGAACCGCCTCCTCGATTCACGCTGCAGATGGATGCGAACCCCGTTCAAATGTTCATACCTCTTCATGACACAAGTATGCAGTGCAGGAATGGTGTCGTGAGAAACCGTCTTCTCGTGATGGCGGATGCAGTTGCTGGGGCGCGTGTTCGCGCTGACGAACTACAGTGCGGTACTGTTCTATCATGACACTTCACAGGTTTAACCCGGATGAAACTTACACTTTCTACTGTTAACAGGAATGGTATATTCGTGTGCAGAATGAACGCTGACATTTGGAAGGGGAACCTTTTTGCGGAGGGGCTCATTTCTGAACCCTATATTCTGAAGTCAATGGCTTAGGGTTTGGTGGATACGGATTGGGGAATTCGCGGTTTTAAAGAAGGTTAGGATCAGGGGGATTGAAAAGTACTTGAAAAGTACTCGAAAAAACACCTGATTGTGCAGGGTATACTGCTGTGCTGTTGTGCTGTTGTGCTGTTATCAGCAGGCAACAAAGGGTTCATTGCTGGATACGTACAGTATATGGTGTGTATTGTCAGCTACTGTAGACTTTGTCGTTTCTTTTTCGGGTTTTGAAAAAGAAAAGGATTCCAGGCATTTCAACGGAGTTTTATACAACAACGCGTCGGGTCTATAGTGCACAGTACAGTACAATGCGGGAAAAGTCGAGTTCTTGGGCAAAGAACACGAGGCGGTACTACACGGTACTGTATGTCTGAAGCAGGGGAGTTGGCACTGTGACAATTCCCCAACTCAGCGGACCTTTTTTTTTTTTTTTTTTTTTTTTTTTTTTTTCCTCTTTCGAAACCAAATCCAAAGCCGGGATCTTCGAGCCAAACTGAGGAGCCTCTTCGATTTGTCCAGCCATGTCATCTGCCCGTCTTACAGTTTGGTCACCAGCGGCGGCGGCGTAGACTCTTCGCCCACTACCATCTCCTGCCTCACCTCTACGCGGCTATCGTTGCGGCACGGAATTCAACAACGTTTCCAATGTGCATCGTTATACGTGCGTACGCGAACAAGCACGTCTCCCGCTCACTCGTTTAAACCTGTCTTCCATTGTCATCCACGCGATGGGCTCCTTCCGTGCTGGCCAAGGTAGAGGCGGCCGTGGCCAGGTAACGATACGCGGCCGCGGCAGCTCTGGGCGTGGGCGTGGTGGGCGTGGTGGGCGTGGTGGGCGTGGTGGGCGTGGTTGGCGTGGTGGGCACGGCGGGAGTGGCGGGCGCGGTGGCTCTGCCGGCGATTTTCGCTGGAAAAAGGAAAAGCACGGTCGCAAACGCGCTTTGCCTAGCATGCACGAGAGCGGCAACGCTCTTGACGATAATTATGAAACGCCCGGCCCACTCGTGTTTACAGAAAGCGACAGTGGCGGCGGTGGCGGTGGCGATAGTGATGGCGGTGGGGAAGTCGTGGCAGGTGGAGACAGAGGTGTGGTGAAGACGGAGCGGGAGAAGCGTGAGGCCATGCGTGAGCGGCAGCGGAGCGCGAAGCGACGGCGGCGTACGATGCATGAGGAGGAACGCGCGCTTGCGGATGCAGAAGTACGCGATGCCCCCGAGGCGTTTCTGTGGGGGCGTTTTGTGGAGTGGGCTGGGAACAAGCTGACGGCGGTGGAGAAGAAAGCCGAGAAGTGGGGGCGGGAGCAGGTGTGCTCAGTGGAAGAGCGGGACGGGACCCCGCTGATCGAGCGGGTGAAGGAAGTGGTTGGTGCCGAGTATGTGGCGCAAGGG
>JAUKWC010085490.1:0-29034 GCA_032356245.1 Endocladia muricata
GCCATCCATTCTGGAAACGTGCCCCCTGCTTCCGTCCAATTCTCATCTCGACATGCACTCCATTTTCGGTTTCGAACCGCTGCACAACCTCCCCGTCGGCATCTCGAAGGTAATCAAGACCTGCATATTTGTTAGGCTCGACTCCCCCATCCTATTCATAGCGCAAGCTTCAGCTGGCAACAGTCGGAAATAGTTCATAACCATCCGCACAGCTCTTCTTTGAGGAGTCAACACGGCTCTGGCTGCCATTCGGAGGGACTTACACGTTTGCAGCCTACACGTCTAGTTCTATGCCTCCGAAAATAGCTGTTGCCTGCACGGACTCAACACAAATGAAGGAGTCCGTGGCATGCTACAGACCGACCAATTAAAGTCCTTTGACATGGTCTTTCCAATTATCGCAGGCATCATAGACCGTTGCTGTAATGGAGCTGACTCCGCGTTCCTCGCATCTGTTTCCGCTCAGTACTCAGACAATCTAATACTCAGCTCGAGACAGAGGCTAAAAAAGCACTGGAGCTCCGCCGCGGCCCGCAACCTCGACGACCGTGTGACTAGGTTTGAAGCCTCCATGCCCCACATCTTTGCGGACCACCACCCCACAAGGCTCGAGACCCTCAAGTTTCATCTCCTCACCCAGCTTGCAGATGACACTCACAACTTTGGAGCCCTACAGCATCTACATGCCGGTTTTTATGACCACGCTGACACTGCATTCAATCAAGACTACCGCCGCACCTCCAAACGAAGGGCGACAGCCATCGACGAAATCGCCGGCCGAATCTAGTACTCAGAAAACCTTGCTGTCCCTCCAAGTCAGGTCCGCTCCATCTACCCATCCCGTCTCCTCAAAACCCCGCATACGAACCCAAGCGACACGCACGGGGCACGTCTTGTCAGGAAAGACTTAAGAATGTACCTCCGCGAGCTCGCTCACTTAAGAACCCTCGCCATGCCGCTTCTCGGAAACGGAAATGGCCACCTCACCGCTATGATGCTCCAATCACTACGTGTAGAAGCTCCCGACATCCGCGCCGATTTTCTTGTCCAGCATGGTGACCATGGCGGCACTGTGGCGCTCGACCTTGTCCGCACCGAGCTTCTCCACCAACATTCGGTTCACACGTGTGACACACTCCAAAATACCACAATCAAAAGCGGTTAGATTCTCGGCGGCTTTTGTCCCTCCATCAACGACTACGACCCCGAGCTGGAGTCATTTGACTCGACCCAATGCAGAAACATGTGGTTGAGCGCGTTTAAGCAAATAGAAGCTTCGGCCCGACGAAACGGCAGCGATTCAGCTTCGTGCTCGTGACCGCTGACGACAAAAAGCACACAGACACTCTATGGATGGCCCAGGTTCTGTTTCTCTTCCGCATGCATGGCCGTGAATCAATGCAACCTCCTGATTATGCGTTCGTTCGGTGCATGGATTGTATTCCACCAATCGACGGTGTTGATGACAATCTTCAATGCGTTTGCTTGCGGCGGTCTACAGACGAGAATGTAAATTGCACAGAACGTTCCGTCCCGCTCCAAGAGATGCAGCGACGAGGGCGTCAAACTCCTTCTTCTCCCTAGTTTGGCCTCTGCAACACCTCTGCTTTCATTGGGACAGCTCACGTGGTGCGGTAGGATTTCCACATCTCCCCTTTCATTCCTCAGCTCCACTGGCTCTACCATCGCTTCTACATAGATGGGTTCTACAGAGACCTTGATGCACGGCTAGTCCTACCTGAATTCTCACCTCCAACGTACACGCCATTCTCTCCGCACTAGAATTTAACATACGAGAAAACCACAATACGTTTAGTGAGCTACGAACGTACAAGTACGGTTTCTTTTCTTCTCTCTCTCCTGTGCGTCGACAGTTACTTGCCTTCTGTTCCAACAACAGCGCGCGGGAGAGAATCCAGAGGAGTGGCGGGAGTCCATGATAGGACAGGCGCGCCATTGCAAAGTTCATACATTCCCTCGCTTGAGTGTGCACGTGCAACATAGCGATTGAAACGACCTCCAAGCATACTGCAGAGGTTTTTCGAAATCCACCCGTTCCGTACCGCCAAATAAAATTTGTTCTCTGAACTCACCTTCACCACCTTTGTGGCTACTCCAGGTGCGCCTGCTCCCAAACTCTCTCCATCCTCTTCACCACACCGTTCCATCCCCTCATTCACGTACTCATACAACGGCCCCTCAACAATAGAACCATACCGAAACATCTTGTGCGAAACAATGCGGCATAAAACGCTGCAGGCGCTGCATAGTATCTGCGTGGTTACCAAGGGCAGGTATGTGGAAATCGTGAGCTTATAACTGCGTTGGAGCTGGACGCTACGGCCCTGAGCATGCCGCAGGCAGGATATTACTGTTGCTATCGAGGCGTCCAGGCGTGCGAGTTGCATGACAGACACGCACGCCGAGGTCCCGTCCTGTTGAGCACGGTGCCCTCGGAACTCGTAAAGGAAATCTATCCCCAAAGAGTTTCCAAACAGTACGTCGCCCTCCTCAAGATCACACGCCTCCCATGATGCAGAGTATTCAACGTATGCTATCTCCTCGACCTTACTCAGTCGCCACTTTGAGAGTTCTGGAGTCCGTTGCTCCTTTTCTGAACCCATCAGCTTCACCGGCGCTTCGAACGCCTGAGATGAGCGCTCCGTCCGCTCGCCGTCCGATACAAACATGGTCTTCCACGGCATAAAGAAGAAATACATAAGGCATGGAGACAGCTGGTCCCTACCGTTTCGCTTCCACGCGCTGACCACGTCAGAAATTGTTTGCCTCATCCTTGCACATAGAGTATAGTCTGTTGAAGCAGCCTCCTCGCACTTGCGTCGGGATTCGGTGTCCAAAAACAAGGATGACCAGTTCCCGGTGCCAAGCTTCGCACGAAATATTCGGACTAGGGCTGTCGCCTCATCGCAGTAGAAACGAGTAGCGTACTACTTACGGTTGGCAAGAACCATCGGTAGAACAAGCACGACACCCTGCAGACCATCCGTGGAAAGCTGCCTCGCGACGCACGGCTCACAGTGCCCCGCGTGGTTCCGCACTGCAACAGAACTTGTTGGGTACAGCTCAGCAGTTTTGCGGTGGCACCATTGCAGAATCTGCTTCTCGATGGTCTTCGCAACACCAATGTACTTTGGCCATGTTGCAATGACGATCACATGCAAGGAAGACGGTCTGGGAGGCCCGATTCGGGGCCAAAAACGAAATTGTTGGAGACCGGAGTGACCTTTTCGAAGGCCCGCAAGTTACCATACTTTTCGACAATTTGTGCCAAGTCGAACTTGGCCCGTCTTTTTGTATAGTAAGCAATCAATGCTGAAATCTTATTGGCTCATAGGCCTATACACGGTGGGCGATCGGATCGGGCATGTACACGTGTCAAGACGCCGGTAGTGTAGGTACAGCTGTGCTATATACTGTACTGAGACCACAGTGAGCGTTCCATCATGGGCTCGACAGTGTACACCGTTTGCCTGGAACGTTTAGGCGGCATGGCTACGTCAGAGTGTAAGTAAAGCATGGACATCTGTTTCTCATGCGCGTATACGGACATGCCAACAAGGCATGCTGTGTTGACTTCCGCAGACACAAAGTGCTTCCAGCTTTACTGTTCCAAACCAGCTGTCCTGTCTCGTGAGTCGAAGTGCATCCAGCCTCAATATGCGAAACTGATTGTTTTGTCGTGTGAGTCGAAGTGTAGTCATCCTCACTCCGTGCTATTGACTGTCTTGTCTCGTGAGTGAAAGTGCGTCCAGCCCTACTCCTTGATACTGATAGTCTGGTCTCGTGAGTAGAAGTGCATCCAGCCTTACTGCGTGACACTGATTGTTTTCGTCTTGTGAGTCGAGGTGCATCCAGCCTTACTCCGTCAAACTGATTGTTCTGTCATGTGACTCAAACTGCATCCAGCCGTAAGATGGTGTATAGAGTCGGTCGAAGTGCGTCCAGACTCACACTGGGATGAGTGAGGCTGCGCAATGATGGTGTTCAGGACGTACACGAACGAATGCACAGGTGATAGAGATAGGAGCGTTGATCTACGCGTGTGAACGCTGATTTGTACGGGAGATTGTAGAGATTTGGTGAAATGAGTAGATAGATCTGAGTAGCAATCTAAACTCGCGTAGCAGGAGAGGTCTTTGAGCAGCTCAGAGTAAAGATCGGCAACACATATCCAACATTCCTTTCTCGAATTTGTATCCTCCTTGTCCTTGTTTTCCCTTACCCCGCTAAACTACATTCATTAGCCCCCACTCGTGTCATACGCCTGCGAATCTGACCATCTCCGGCTCCGGCTCGCGGTGTGGCCTGATGGTTGCCACAAAAATCCCGCGGGCCACACGTAGGCTCTCGCTCTCCTGTTTGACATCCTTGATGTTGGCATTTAGTCGCAGGGAATCGGAAAGCGTTGGCTTAGTCGTCACCAGCATCTCCAAAAGCTTTTGATGGGCCTGCCGTAGCTTCTCCTTGTAGTCATCGACCTTTGTCTAAAGACCAGCAATCTCCTGCTCTTGCGTCCTGACCTTGTTCGTCTACACGGCAAGCATCGATCGTAGCTCTTCCATCTGGTCACGCGAGAGAGATTGTGCGCAAGCTGGAGCGGAAGTCTCAACCCTTGTCCGGGACGCATGGGCGGAGGCGGAGATGAAGAGGGTCTCACCTCGGATGCACCAGGAGGACGCAAGGTTGGACGATGGGTTTGCCCTGCTCCACGGCGGATGTGAGACTGCACAAAGGCGGCAATGCCGGCCGTAGGGACGCGTGGAGCGGATGCAATCCCGGCTGGAACGGTGAAGCTGGCAGTGCTCGAGCTGCAGCCGAATTGAATGGACACACGAGAAGGGGGAATCTGGTTCGCAGCACGCCCCGGTGGAACTTCCAGTGTTATAGTAGCACCCTGAGTATCCAGAACGGGGACATCATGAGCTTTTCCACCTTCTGGACCAAACGGAGACGGCGCGGGCATTTTCTCGGGCTGGACAACCCCCGTTAACCTGCCTGTCAGGTGGTGCTGAGTTGCACAAACCTCGCGGTTTGGTGCAGTCACAGCGACAGGCACAGACAGGGGATCATCCTCCTCCCCCGAGCTGCTCGTGGGTGTGCTTGCGAGTTCTTTGCATCGGAACAGCCATTCTAGTCCTTCTGGCCGGTGGAGCCATCGATGTACAGCTGCGCCACAGGGAGGGCAGGACGGACAAACGCTCGGGGAGAAAAACAAGATCGAAAAGTACGTCGCAGTTATTGTGATCTGAGCAGTATAAGTGCCAGCTCGCAGCAACCACCGCTAGTGGAGCCTTTGTAAAGTCATGCACACACGGAGAGTGCCTGCCGACGTTTGAAGTATCATAAGCGTCGACGACAGGACTGCAAGGAAGGACAGAGGGCCTGCAACTGGCCATTCCAGAAAGTAGCCAGGCCTGAGACTTGTGTGGTGTAACTAATGACAGGGGCTCAGACCTGCACATGGGAAAACACCTTGGCAGGTCGATGTTGTTTTTCATATTGAATTATGCACATCCATCTGCTCATGTGTTTTCACATGTGTAGGTCTCAGCCCCTGTCACTAGTGACACCCCCCTAGTCTGAGGTTTCGTTACTTCCCAAACCACTTTATCTTGCCATGGCGGCCCCAAAATCGCCCGCTTCTCTTGGCGACTTTTCTTGCGGCTGAGCTCAAGTCTTTCACAGCCACTATATTGTGGCCTGCTCGCCTGGAAGTGATTCTTAAACTGGCAGGTAGTGTTTAAGTTTGTTTTTCTGGACGGTATTATGGAAGACCCTATTACGTACTTAGAACCGGAACTTATCCGCGTAGTTTGTGAACAGCTCCTCGCCGTTCAGAATCTCACGTGTCGCACGGATCGTGACGTTGTTCGGTGAGCGCAGAGCTCTCTGCGACACTTCTCGTCGATCCTCGTGCAACCGCACGTTTACGTCTCGCGCTCTATAAGTTTCTCTATTTCGCTCCTCCTCATCCCGAGGCAAGTACCCGGCGTCATTCACAAACCCCGCCACACAAAATGGTGCCGGCAAAATGTTCACCTTATGCCTCGGACCTTCACGCGACTCCGCCCGCTTTTCCACGAGAGGAGCAACCCGGTTGAAACATTCTATGTCTACCCACAAAAATTCCACCTCTGTAGATCTTCGTCTTCTCCCGGGCGCACTCACGCAATTGTGCGTACAGGAGAGTCCAATAGAACAGGTGGATCGTCTTTTCTTTCGCGAAAACGCAGTCCGCAAATAACCCGAGTCCAACACCTTCGCACTTCACAGTCGACGTACGCATCACCACACACCTCGCCATCGCTACCACAACCGGTACGGTCCGCGGGTCTTGCGTGCCCAGCAGGGCATGGTACTTCGCCGGCCAGTTTTTCACCGACGTTCGTGAATAGCGCACGGAAAGCATGGGATCACCGACGTAGTTCGCAGTAGGCGGCACTATGTACATCTGCAGACATTGATACCGAGAACACTCAGCAGGAGCATCCGCAGCGCTGCTCCCCCTCCTGGCAGACACATCCAGTTTCTCGGCACCCAACTACCTTGTGGCAAGCCCCAAAACCCCCGGAGACGCACCAATGTCGCACGCGGTGCTCACAACGCTTTCGCTAAACCCCTCAATCAAGCTCGGTAAAGCTCGACTGACGCAGTCGTCATCATTGTCGCACCCCGCGAATCTGCGATGGCTGGGAAGCCCTAGGTATGCTTTTGCAGTCGTGCAGGTACCACTGAACAAGTCCACCACAAGGTCCCCCCGGTGTCGAATACTGCTACACGAGCTCGCTCATATGCTCGATGCTCTTCTGCTCAGATCGAAGCATCTTCAGGCGCCTCCCTTCGTCAGCTCTTGTCACCACCTCTTCGGGCGCAGGCCGCTGGTTTCCATCCATAACGTTTGTGCGTGCTGCGTGCGAAGACTGCACGTACCCGTCGCCTCGGTAGCATACCCGCGCGAGCTGCACTTCAAGTGGCACATTCCTCCCCCAGAAATAAAACACCCCATCGCGTGACTGAGGCGTGGCCAAATCCGTTTATGCCCGAATTTTGCGTGTAATGACCTCGAGCTCGGACGTGAACCATCGGCTGGTCCTCCACGTTAAACTTAAAATCCTTCTGCCGCCTCTCCCTCGACGCACTGGCTCCGTGCCCCCGCCTCGTCATGCACCTCTCGGCTGTAGCGCTTGAGGCGCGAAAGCGACATGCCGAATTGTAGACCACTACAGAAAACGATTCCATGGT
This sequence comes from Endocladia muricata, assembly GCA_032356245.1. Classification (NCBI taxonomy): domain Eukaryota; phylum Rhodophyta; class Florideophyceae; order Gigartinales; family Endocladiaceae; genus Endocladia; species Endocladia muricata. The sequence continues at coordinate 7,264 of JAUKWC010085490.1, forward strand.
CTGTTTTAGCAAGCAGTGCGTCGAATGTTGGGATGGAGGCGTCCATGTCCTTGACGGTGAAGGCATCGTGGGCAGAGTTGCCCGCATCCCGCTCGCTTCTGGTGTTCAACGGAGGGTCCGTAAACAGCAGCTGAACCATACTCTCCAGGCACTCACCCGCGTCGTCAGCGTGATGATTGAGGAGGTCGTGAAAATTACAGGTATGGCCACGGCAATCCGACTTCATCAAGCGGAGCAACTTCGCGAGAAGATCGACCGATAGATTCTCCTCGGGGAGCGACTCATCCGACAGATCCTCCGGCGGTGGAGACGGACTAAAGCGGTCGGCTGGCTCTGGTGCTTCACGAAGAGGGTCTTCCGGCTCGGACACCGATGGGATGAGAGTGGACCGGAAAGCCTCACTAGCTTTCAACGTATCGCTGTGTGCCAGGAAATCCCCCATTTCGTTGCCCCTACCCTGCAGGCCCAGCACCATCTCCTTTTTCAGGAGGGAAGACAAAGAACGAGGAGAATGTGCGCATAGTCCCACACTGGGCCTAGTGCTCGGCATTGTCACTTGCCGACGCCGAGGCGCTCTTGTGTCTTCTGAATCGGCATCCGACAGCTGCGAGTCCCCCTCCATAGCCTCCGAATAGGCAGCACCATCTTCACGCGCATAGCGTTAAAGCCCCAACGCCTCCCGGGTTTCCCCGCTCAAGTCCGCAAAGACCCTTCGCAAGTGGTCCTCGCGCGATTCGAAGCGGTCCAGGTACGACTAAATGCTGAGGTGCTTGACATCATACAAAATATCGTTTGTAACGATGGCTTGCAAGCTCGATAAGAACAGACTGGTAGCCGCCCGCATTGCCGCATCGTTCTCGGCAGCTCGGCCGCAAGCAGCCGTCCTGCTCGTACTCTCCTCCACACTTGCTACCCCATTACCTTGCAGCGTTGTCTCCTGCGTGATGGGTGCAAAGCCATCAGCGCGTGACTTCAAAGTCACAAAGTGCTGAGCGCGCGGACGAAACAGAAGGTAGGGTCCAACTAACACCTCGCACTCCGAAACTTCCACTGCCTTCGCCAGCTTCGTCCACGCCCGCGAAAGCACCTGCACAGCAAACGCGAGACAATTTCCGGTTTAGCTTATCTTCTCCAAAGCAAGTACACGTTTGTTGCTGCTGCGCCCCGAGTGGCATACGTTGATCGCGTGGAAGAACATGAGAAGCAAAAAGGTTCTCAGGCGGCCACCAAAAATGGTTCCTGGCAAACCTACCTCCCGAACCTTGTAGACTTTTGGGGGAATGAACATGGTGCCACCAACGGGGGACACCCTGTAGGTCTTCCGGCTCAGGGCCGCATCCGCCATCTCCACAATCCTCTTGTATTTTCCGGTCAGCAACACCACTGAAAGTACTGCGCGCACTATCTGCTTCAACTTCTCCCTACCCAGCTCGCGAGAAACCGGGTCATCGCTCCCGGTAGAAGTGCGGAAGTCGCCGCCAGGCTTGCGCTGCTTCCTCTTCGCTGCGGCATTTTCGTTCATCGCCATTGAGGCCTCTTCGCCTGCTACAACGGTAAAGTGCAGGAAGGTAAACATGTGGAACATCACGAGGTCAAACTACGCGATCACCTCGGATGAGGACAGAACGGCAGTGAAGGCAGGCAAGCATACGCCCGCTGCCCCGGGCTGGCTGGGTTCAGTCGGTGCCATGATTCCAGTGCTGTGAGGAACGAAAGAGGGAGAGAAGCCAAAAAATGACGTAAATGCAAGGAGGGAGGAGCAGACTGTCGCAAGCAAAGCGGGGAAAACCACCTGAATGGAAGTACACGGAGGAGAGACGACGACGGAGGAAGGACAGCAGGGAGGGCCGCATCTACATATCGGTATCACCGGGGTGTGAGATGTCGTGCTGTGCGAATAGGTGCGTGCCATTTGTATCGCGAACAAAGAGGACGGCAGCCAGGGCCAGACATGCTCGCAGACGCTCACATTCCTGTTCCGTACCACAGGTTACGAACGGTGGCTGCCCGCTTCACGAAATTTGGAATAAGAATTAAGTTACCAAGGGTGCTGGGGGGTGGCACTAGTGACAGGGGCTGAAATCCACACTTGTGAAAGCACATGCGTAGACAGATGTGCGAAATTTTACCTGAAAAACAACATCCATCTGCCGATGTATTTTCAGATGGGTAGATCTCAACCCCTGTCATTAGTGACATCCCACCGACGATATAAAGTACGTAGTTTTCAAACGTGAAATGCAGCTCTTGTGTCCTGCTTAGAATTGCTTCTTTTTGTGCGTGACGATAATTGCCGCCGCCCGTGCCCGCTCAACCGTTCATGGCGGTCGTGTCACTACGCCTTCTGCGCTACCACGTTCTTCTCTCAATCTTTCCGTTCTCTACCGTGACCAGCGCACCCTTCGCCGCACACGGATCCTTTCTCGTCTTCTCCACCTACCCATTATAAAATCCCTCCTCCTTCATTCGCATTGTTGATCCTTTCCCACAAGCGGCGTACTTCCGAAATGAGCGACAAACTTCCCATCATGACCTCCACCCGCGATTCGCTCACGTTAGCCACGGAGCCGCTTCCGAAGGTATATTTGGAGCCCGAATCGCAGCCGGCGGCGACAGGGGAGGGGTTCCGAGCCGAAGCGGGTGTGGAGCCCTCTCCATCGGAGTCGCCACCACGCATACGCCTGCGCCGGGACGCCTCAGGCCAGTTGCGCCCTTTGTGCGACCACTCTGGACTACTAGACAGTTCGGACGGTAGAAACTCCGATGTGATTGTCGTAGATGTCAAGGAGCAGCCGATGATATGTCAGACTTTCTCAGTGGCAGACTACGAGTCCGCCGAGGTCTACAGATATATTTTCCAGACCGTACAACCGTAGCACGTTCTTCGCGAAACTACGGACGCCGCCGTCGACGGCCTCCAGGCCAGCATTGTGAGCGCGGCTACAAGTACAAAGTTGGCGTTATGTCGGTCAGGGTGCGACATTGTGATAATCTCTCGCTACCAGATATCGCTGACGAGACCATTAGGGACGGCTCAGTGTTGCCCGAAGGTGTCAAGTGTGCTATGATGGACTGGTTTCATCGCTGCCAAGTTGTCTTTCGCTGAAAAGAGGAAAAGGACAGCACGGCATGGCCTCGCGAGCTCCTCCGCGTGCGTCTTGTCCGCTGAAAGGATGGACGGGACATGACGGATACGGAAATCATGTCCGACACGTCCCAGCAGAACACCTCCGCCGCTCTGGTCCGCGTCGACGAGTCGTTCTTCCAATACCTCATGAGTGTCATCCAATTCATGCAGTCTCTCGCAATCGAGAACGACATGGACTTACCGGCGTTGAGTCAGAAGGGAGTTGAAGAAGAAATGGCGAAGGCCATTCTGCTCGGAGCACCCGGCCCGTCTGCCTACAAACGCTACGTACACGTAGAGAAGGCTTTCCTCCGAGACTCAGGCCTCTTGAAAGTCCTGCGCGGCCTGACCTTCGTCACCTCATTCTTTCGGAAGCTCGGCATCACTCACCTTGATGACCAGCATCTTTGGCCAGAGAGCCCTCGAGTTGTAGCGCTGTTCATGACTTCCGCGTTGCGGTTCATCAGCGACGTGGGCCGCGAGGGAAAGTTTGAATCTAAAGCTTTCTACGCATGCGCGCGCCAGCTTCTCCAAATCTGCCTAGACTTTTTTGAGAAGTATGGCAACGGGAAGGGCCTGAGTTGTGCCGATTTCTGGGCCCTGAGATTGTTCAATTGAAACTCGCCGGAATCTCCGCCAAAGAGCCCTCCCTGAACCAGATGCGCCTCCTCTCCTAGAGGGACAACGACTCTCGAGAAGATCTGGAGAAGCGCGATAAGGCCTGCGCTACGCGCTTCGCGAATAAGGTGACTGAGCAGAATGCTCCAGGGCTCAGCTAGTACACCGCCCCGGCTCGCGTCATGACTCTCGCTGCTGTGCATTCTACACGCCTCTCCGCCTGGCGTTCTCCCGCTTCCTACGCGAATGAGCTCGAGCCTGCAGTCCCTCCGCGGAAGTCTCCAGCCGTGTTGTCGGCCAGAAAAGCGCTTGCCAGAAAGACAACGGCTGCACCGTCTTCACGGCCAACGCCTCGACTTGTGGAGATTTCGCAGCCGGGGAATTCTGTTCGAGTGAAAAGAGTGGTGCGGAAGTCGTGCCGAAGGGTCTCTCAGAAGACAAAGGCGGCCCAGAAGAACACGGGCCGACGTGGAGGTGCCCCGCAGGTGTTCACCGACAAAGTTCGGAGCCAGCTGCCCGTCGTCTTTGCGGACAAGCCCGTGGTGTTTGAAGAAACACCCGACACTTGTGAAAACTTGGCATACTTCGACCGGCCTGATCACGAAGAAGTCAACTTCCGGGTGTGAAAGGCGAAAGACCCGCACCCCATGCTCAGGCTAGTTCCCATCCACATACCCATTCAGCACCAGGCGCACGTGTACCTCTTCATAAAGGACGTGGTAGCCATGCATCGGCTTCAGCTCTTCATGGGGAGCTACGTGCACTTTACCGAGCTTGAGGGAATCGATGTGGGTCCGGACAGCTGGAAGCCCAACCGGCCTTAGACACACTTCCGGAGGAACGTAGCAGACGGGGGTGATGTTTATGGCAGAGGATATGCCTACTTTGAGAGGCGACAAGGTGAGCTTCAGCACCTCGGTTACACGTGCCTCGACAATTTCGCGGACTGTAGCGCCACTCCATGCGAAAGCCTCGAGCCCCTCATGTTGTCGCCCAAGTGGAAGCTTTCTCTCGTTGAAAAGTTGTATTCGTTCATTGCAAGCACATTCAACGGGGAGAATGCACAGGGACATGGGCCGAATGAGACCTAGTGGAACCCGATGTTGAACGAGCAGTAAGTCCAGGGGGACGCAGCAAACCGGGAGCTGGGAATCACCCGTTACGTCTGTGCACAGAGCGTGGCGATGGAAGCCTGCGAATCGAGTGGGGACTGGGGGTGCGCTTCTCGAAGCCGTGCGCAGCTGGATGCGTGAGTGGGTCAGCTTGCTGCCTACGTCGGTCTGGGGAAGATATCTGGGACGAAGCTGTTCATACCTAAGACTGGGCATCATTCTTTGGTTACTGGGAAGGACTGCCGGCGGCAAGCGCCGCACAGTTACTCGGAGGAGTCATTGAAAGCGGTGACGCTTGGCTTTTTCGCAATCGTGAGCGAGGCAGCGGACTTCCCGTTCTGGGTGTGTAGCTACTCACATGTGTTTTTATACGAGGAGGAGAGCGAGCAGGTGGCAGCTGCGGAGTTGTTCAAGGTGAAGACGATCTTTATGCCGCCAAATTCTGTGCTTTTCGGGCATGGATATCTCACGCATACCGGGGCTGGGTATGAAGACCGCACTGCGCACAAGTTGACGGTGCGGTACCATGTGTAAGTTATGCCGGAAGGGAAAGGTGTGCCAGACCAGGTGTTCTATGCACTGAGAGGGCTACCGCAGTTCCCGGCCAGTGAGACGGCCCGTGTTAGTCGTAGGAGTATTAAAAGTGATAAGGACTCGGACAGTGGGGAGGTCGCGGACGTGGTTGGGTTTCCAGACTCGAACGCAGACGGGAGTAGTAGTGCAGAGGAGGTCAGTGCTAGAGATGATGGTTTTGATTCCGATGATCTCGAGGATTTGATTGCCATTCCGACGAATGGTGAGGAAGATCAGGTAGCTACACGAAGAAGGGGCTAAGCAGCGTGAAGTAAGACAAGCTTAATCACTACATGCCACTTCGTAAATCAGTTCCAGGGGAGCATGCTACACTGTAGTCGCTGGGATAGACTTAGACTCAGCCGCAAGAAAGGTCGCGCTGAAGCGTGGGCCATTTGGGTGCCGCTATAGCAAGAAAAGAGGAGGTTTGAGAAGTACCGAAAGTTTAGACTTGGTGGGTGTCACTAGTGACAGGGGCTGAGATGTCAACATGTCATCACACATAAGCAGATGGATGAGCGCATTTTAATCTGAAAGACAACATCCACCTGCCCCTCTATTTTCACATGTGCAGTTCTCCGCCCTTTTCACTAGTGACACCGCACCGATCTTAAACATTACTTACTTTTCAACGCCACAAACTACACTTTTAGAAACGTCTCGTCGACGTCCACTCGAGGTTCAGTTTGTATCTACGTTTCGTGTGATACGTCTAAGACACGTTCAGCATAAGCAGTGTCTACTTCCCGTTCTCTCCGGGTCAACTGTAGTACGGCTACGGCAAAGTTACACGAAAGTGTTGGCGTCTGTAGTCCCGACGTGCTTCTAAGGGTAGGTGGCCGTACAGCGTAGGAAGAAAGCTGTTCCATATACAGGGGTGCCGACTGGACTCTACGCCTCAGCGTTGCGCTGCAATTAGCAGAACTCCGGCGCAAACGACACCGTGCCATATGTGTGAATTTGTGCACGCATTGTGAACAAGTGACGGGTTGATGCACAAAGCAGGATCTACTACGCAAACGCATAGCGAAGGACAGAACGACTACGTTTGAGCCCCGCGATACATTCAAACTTCTTATGTCCGGCACGCACTAAACTAACGCCTTCGAACAGGAATCATGCGATGTGCCTCGCATTACAAGGATCACACGTTGGTCCTCGATCACGTTGCACTACGTTTACAATACTGTCCGAGAAATCAGCGCAGATTTTTACACATCATGACGTGCCATATAACGTCGGGAAGATTCTGGGTGAGGCAGTGCAGCCGAATATCTCCGAGCATAATGCTCAGTTTCCTAGAGCCGCAGATGGTGCGTCTTGCGCGTAGCGGTCTTCAGTGCAGTGGTGCGAGATCTGTTGGAAAGCAATTAAGAGTATGAAGGGCCGAAGGTAATCCTATCCACGTGAGGCAGGCTGTAGGTCATCACGTGACATTGAGGTAAGTAAGGTTAGATACGGGCCTGCAGTGTACTGCACAACCCGCAGTACGAGCTGGATGTTTTACCACGAAACAAACTGCGGGTAGTGGGTGCGGCCGTTCACTGGACGCGGCAGTTCAAGATAATTCCTTCTTAGAAGTCGGGGTCCATGCAAATAATCCCCGTACTACACAAACTCCCGGTTTTGGAATGTCACAGAAGTCAGCATTCCATGGCATTCCAAATTGTGCAGTACGGGTGAAAGGGTTACTAAGCTGCTGCACTCGATGGACGTCTGCATCTCTCTTCGGAAACGCAGTCGTGTGCATTTTGTGTATTTGCTTTTCGCCACACTATCGCCGGCGCACTAACCCATTAATCATATACTGTTTGCGTCGGCGCCCGCTAGGGGCGCCGCAGTCCCCCCCCGTGTAGATAGCATAAGGCAGACCAGCCATATCTAGCATGAAACGTTCCTGTGATTGGCTCTATTGTTTGCGGCCTACTTGTCTCTGGTAATCGATCCCTTCCCTACACATTCGGCCATCGTCTAAGGCAACGTCCCCTGTACTCGCCGATCCGACTGTAGCGTTCTCGCTCCATACTTTTTCCCTTCGCCTTCACAAGTGTCCATTGCACAGTTACTTTTGGCTCATATGAGGTCAAATCTGGCCACAGACGACTTCAGAAACCTGGCTGCGATAAGTGTTAGAAACCTTTGATTTATTGTCGGGTTTAAATCCTATTTTACCTCTACTATCCACCTTGTGCTTCTTTCGCGCCCAAGTTGAAACTTTTCTACAACCATTCCTAACTGCAACGAGTTGTCCAGTGGTCCCCTGAGTACTAGGAGACCGATTGTCCGCGAGTTCTATTCCTGCTGGGCGCGTTTGCGCTCCAAATTCCTCTCTGCGGACTCCGCACGTTCCAAAGTAGTTGTGCTTCAGGATTCGTTTCCAATGCCCATCTGAACAGAAGACAGCATCGGGTGACATCTCCTGAGGGTTTATTCCGTAGCGATGGAATGACATTCAGCCGGTCTTCCGAAGCCAATAAAAATGTTGGGGGCTATAGAATGTTTTCTATGTTTACTAAACATTTGTATGGGAGAACTGCAATGTCCACCAGAACCCATCACCGACACCAGATTGAGACTTTACTCCTCAAGTTTCTCAACAGATTCAGACACTACTCATTTCTTTTATATTCCGAACCATGCGCCTTCTGGCCACGGTGTTTAAAGTAATCCCTGCCAGTTTCGGGATGATAGATATGAGTTCTTTGGCGCATATTCCTGAAGTATCTTGAACATACGTATTTCAATTTCCTTACGTTCTTAAGAACAAAAGAGACTGATAAGTCGCATTTGAAAACTTCCTGTCGGGCAACAGATCTATGTACTTTAAGGGGTGATGTGGACCGCAAACTCACTATAGAAGTCCATGTTGTCATCTATAGTTTCAGCTGCACTCGTCCTGCGAGCTTATGAGGCTCCGCCAACACCACTATCACAAACTCCATCTGCCAATTGACAGTTGAGACCGTTCGGAGCCAACACCCTGCTCTTTCGTCATTCCGAATACAGTTTCCAGGATTCAACGATAAACACAGTCGGTAGAGAAATGGTGACTCTCACCGCCCAGTCTTTGACCTCGAATTTCTGTTCCGACCGAAGGTCATCCTGACGACAGCTACTGTGCTCGCCAAACGGGAAACGTATTCTGCAGTAGCTCCGACATACTTTAGGATTGGCTGTTTCAATGCCCCCCAAGTGACGGTTTCCATCACGTGACCTCCTCCTCTCACGGAATATGTTGTAGCCGGCCGAGGTTGTTCTAGTACAGCTTACGAAGTAGGGTCTCTTCATGATAGCCTAAATGACGTCCACACGGCTGGGATTGGTAGCGCCCATCGTAAAATGGGAACCCTTGTCGGCGGATTCCAATTCTGGAAGGTAGCCAGCAGAGCAACCCTTTCTGGGTACCTCCGCAACACCGGTAAGCTTCAGAGTATCCTTAAGAAGTGCCTTCCTAGTCTCGACTGATGCAAAATACCGGTTTGGACAAATAACTCTGTCCGTGTGGAACCCCGGCTCAACCAGTCTAAGAACCACAAATGTGGCACGGTTTTATCTGCTCTCAAGCTGGTAGTGGACTTAATTGCCGGCTGACAGTATCAGCGCGAGACGAATCATCATTCGACTGAAATCGCAACAAGGTGACCTGATTTCACACCCCCTTTCCTGGTTCTGGTGGAGTGATACATAATGCGGAAAACCAATAGAAATCCAGCTCCCGCCTAGGCTGTACCACCTGTATATAATCTCATCCACTTATATGCGGTGAGATGGCTTGAATTTTGTGAGTCGGTGATCTTCAGTGCCATCGCCAAAACCTTTGACCAGATTCCATCCTGGACCCGTAGTCTGAGCACTTCTTTTGACTCTAGTAAAATGCAGTGCAGGTGCGGGGCTGCTTACAACAACTGGCAGGCATTACGTCACCAAAACAGGCAGATGTCCAATACTTGCTGTTTGTGGTTATGCTCCTCAATGTACGATAATTGCTTATGTCGCATCTTCTCTTCAGGACTAAAACTCTGACAAAACTTGAACTGTCATTTTTATTTGTCGTCTGGAGGCACGTGTGTTCAATCTCCCTGCTTCTCCACACAGCTGCGCAGCTCAGATGACGTTGTGAGCACATTCACATGAAGTATTCGAATCGAGTTGTTGATGCAGGTTAAAAGCTGGCAGATGCAATCCCATCGATCAGACCGATGACCTTCAAAATGTTGGTGCAAATTAAGCCATTCATTTCTGGTGTAACTTTGGCCAGAGTCCACACTGTACTATTGACCTCGACGACGCGTCTAGGTGCATCTTGGCTTATACTCCTTGTCATATCGTGACGTTCTCCATCCAAGGGTGAGAACAGGTCCATGCGAACACCCGATTTGGAACTGCCTGGCTGACTTTCCAATTGGCCTAACCTCCAGAGAGCAACTAATCTTCCTCTTTCAGCACATTTTTTCATATCGTCGTCTGCTTTGATGGTCAAAATTCGCAGTGACATGAGGTTGACAGCATTTGGCAAGATCACTGCTGTCATAAACATTCCTGGCATTTCTCCCGCTGCATTTGGCCTTTATGACATCTCTGACGGTCCCAGAGGCTTTTTTTGCCCACCTGATTAGTAATGTACATCCGCCAAACCTCGGAATCGGAGGCTACAACAAGATGAAGAGAATAGACTCGAGATACAGCCACATGACTGTGGTCGGAAATAGTACACACAGTTTTTGAAAATTGAGGACTCTTCAAGATGTTTGGTGGGCTTCTCGCCTATCTTTTCGTTGCAGCTGGACGGCTCTAGACTCTTCGAGCTGCCAACAGTATAGGACGTTGCTTAGGCAAAATGATAAAGTGAGAAAAGATTCTTAATGATTCTATACTTTGGCGTGTCAGTTGGCCACATATAGGCCAATTTGTCCTCGTATGAGGCCAAAAGTCCGATACAAACTAGCTTCAGCTACTTATCCCCTATGTGTCTCTACTCTTGTCTGTATACTCCCGGCCCTGTACTGCGCCCAACTCGTTCCTCCATCGATCGAGACACGCTTTTCCTTCCGCACATCGTCCTGCGACCACACAACCCGCTCCCCAAGGTCTGCCTCGCGTCGATCTTCCACCCAGCTCTCTTAGTTCTCAGCCACTGCACCCTTTGAGGAAAATCGATCTGACTAGCCTTGGCATACTGCACTCGAGCCGGGACACCGGCAGTGTCTTGGTCTCCTATCTGGGTTTTCAGACATTTGCTGCTGTAGCCAACATTAGGCAAGAGCTGCACAAAGTTCTTTGCAATACACAAGACTACTAGAATGGGCGAAAGCCCCATGTGGCCCGCCAAGCAGACGAATGCGGGAGACTCTCACCGGAAGGGGCAGAAAGGTCTCGCAGAAAAGTTTGGGTGCGGGCAGGTGTAGCGTTGCGTTGTATCGGCGAGTAGAACACGATCTCTCCAGGGCAAGATGGGCCGAGGGAGACCGCCAGATAGCCGACGAACGTTTGTCAGGCCCTCGTAAACTTTGGGAGTTAACCACCCTTTACCTCGGGGACTTCATTTAACCATAGAACTTGGCGTATATAAGAATGTCAATGCCAAGTCCTACGCCGCCGGCTGACCCGCTCAAGTCAAGTACAAATTCGCTAAACATGAGGATTAGAAAGTAAAAGTTAGCCTGCGACGTGGCGGGGAATAATTAGAAAATCAATTCACATAAATCTAGATCGCAAACATAATTAGAAGGCACACGTGTGCTAGGTTGGTCTGTACCGTGCGCTGCGCAAAAGCGTACTGTACGCCGGTGTATCAGTGACTTACAGTACTCGGTCGGCTATGGGCCACGTCGATTGTACACAGTACACATTCTCGGTACAGTAGCGCTGTGGGCCTAGGCCAACTCCGAGAGCCTATGCTCTACACAGAGAACTTTGGTGCAAACTGCGATCACTGCATGTCTCAGAGCATAATCTACGCTATATCACACGTAACTACCTATACTATCTCGGGCCCCGGTTTCTATATCGATACTGAACAGCCGTTTACGGCTGAACGGACAAAGTGGGAGCTGCTGCAACAGCGTGGCACAATCCGACCTTCCACGTAGAGTTCCGTTTGCTTCTTCCACTACAGCTCTCAACGCCCTAGTGCTGCAAATTCCAGCAAAGCTATCTAAACTGCAAATTTCCTCGAACTGTGTACAAGAAAAACAGGAAGGCGTTTGTCAAGGGCCACTACTGTAAATGCGGGTTGGGCGATTCACTAACCTGTCGAAGGGGAGTCATCGGCGTCCGTTCACTACGCACACACTCTGGTCGGCAACTGTATACAACTGAGCCATATCTAGGGCAGGGTAGAATGACATTTAGAAAGCTGATTAATGAAGGTGGCCCATTCATTCTTTGTATAAAGCATATCGCTGGTCCGACCCGGGCCGGTTCGTACATTGCGATGTCTAGGCAGTCCGTATCGTCCTGCATGAATATTCTGAAACTACGAAATGTAGCAGCTAGAATCGCCCGAGCTTCTGCACCACTCTCACTAAGTTTCTTCCCTGCCTGAAACGGTGCATGCCTTTCACTTCCATAAGATTGCACTGAAAACACCATGAGTACGTCGTTGATTAGATCATCATCTTGATCCTGCAAGTCTGCAGGCTGCATTAGTTAGTGTTTCATCTCATTGAATCGCTGGGGCTACTAAGTTTTAAGCTTGTGCATCGAGTTTGAACTGAGGAAGGTGTCAGTCGTCCCTTACTCTTGGCATGAGTAGCCACCTTTATGGTGCGCTACGATGACCCTCTAGTCTGATGAACCAAACTGTAGCTATGCAAAACTGTGGTTGTTTGCACCCGTGTCTTGCCCACCGACTGGTCACACCAGCTGAGTATTGCCTGTGAAACTGGCCTCCTCTGCAAGCTGAATGCTGCTACTGTCGTGCGTGTTCGGCTGCCTTCCACGTATTATGGGTACAGCTTTGTGAACGTCAAGGACGTGAGGCGATGAGATTGGGTGTATATCGCATTTGTATGAAGGGTATCGACTAGCTGGACGGTCAATTGCGAAAAAAGGTTTGCATCCACGTCCTGAAGTGTTTCTAGGGTCCATTACGTCGTAGGGCGGTGCAGCTCCACATCGCAGCTTTTCGTTCGGGGTTATGGCTCAAAAGGTTCCAGGAACAACTGAAGAATCGTTCAAAGACGGGTCTAGCAGCTCACAATACACCAAACTCGAAAGTTTATGTTCGAAATACACGCAGTTCTAGGTGTAGATGTGCTTCCATTCGAGGTCAGGCTCCCGGCCTATCATGTGCATGCCTCGGAACCGCTTTTTACTACATGCGACGCATGTGCCGTTAGATGATTGAGCTCCATGAACACAAAATGTAGAAGGGGGGTATATGATTGCTATCAACCCTGCAAGCTCCCTGCGAGGAATTTCTGGACATCCTGTATGTGTTCCTTGCGTACAAGCAAGAGAGGGAGCTTTCAGTTGCGTCTATTCCAGATATTGATGGGCGTTAGGAAAGAGGGGGATGTTGTGGATGGCTCAATTTATAACCACTAATACGGCATTTGGACGTCCAGGATTTGCTCTATGACGCTTCACGGGGCAATTAGGGTTGTACGAGGTTTCTAGTTTCGAGTTCGGATTCGGTCTTTACAGATGAATTTTAGAAACCCCTGTCACGGAAAAAATACATGTACTCGAGCAGGACGGGGGAGCAGTCTTCAGAAGTACTTACGGAGTGGGTTGTGCAAAATGTAGTGTCTACGGTCCTTTGCGCCTTGCGGAAATAGACTCTTTTATGTGAACTTATCAAGTTATTTTGATCAGAATCTATGTTTCTGTATCGTAACTTACGACGGAGTGTCACCAGGCTGACGATCGAGTGGTGTGAGTAGTTAACCAGGTCTTCAATTAGCTTTTACAGACGGACTCAGTTGTTCTATGTCGCAGAGTACAAGTTTACAAATACAAATGTACCAATTTTTTCGAATATCTCATATGCGGTTGGGGACAATCGGTATCACTGGCGAACTGGGTTGGTATCCGGAACTACTGTTCAGCCATCCGCACAAAACATAGTTTTTCATGCGATCGACAGAATGTTTATGTTACAAACTGTGCCCGGGTACGCTAGTTGTCGTAGGGACCAGAGTGTCTTACCCGTGTGGGTAGCGAAGAAAGTACATTTCATTTGGAAAAAGAACCATATTGGTATTTCTCTTGCTTTTCGGTGCGGCATATGTTTAGGTTTAACCCGTAATGTCTGCACGACAATTTTGTGGTACGGTATGAGAGAAAAAGTACGTTGCCCTCGAGAGAATGTTCAGTGCTTCCGAAACGGCTTTCGGATTTCCAAACTGAAAATGTTCCAATCGGTCCCCTCTTTGGACAAGAACTTTCCTAACCCCCAACAAAAACTGAGAGCTTGTTGGATACGGACAAAGCAATTTTCAGATGAGAAGGGGAAAATTCAGATACATAACGGCAAGTAATCCTACTATACTGCCACAATGATGCTCTGCTCCACATCTCATAACTTTGTACCTCGTATCAAAAATGCATGTCCAAAATCCATATACCTTGCTAGCTGCAGTAGAAGCAGTCTTTCTTTGACAGTGCTAATAGCTGCAGATGCAATCGGAAAGTCGTACGGCGATTTGACGAGCCTAACTAGTATAAATGCCTCCCAATCCCCACCGCTGGCTCGAACAGCAAGGCTAGCGAGCCCCGATGCGTGGTAGTCACATGTCAACGAGGGGCGCTACGGAGGTCGGATAAGGAGCGAAAAAAATGACGAAAGCACAAACCGAGAGAGCGCTTCCCGCATATCGATGTGCGTGCACCTCTCGACGCCAATTTCATGTTAATGTCGTTGAGACCACTGACTATTGCATTGTAGGAATCACAACGCTGTCGTACTTTTCCCATATTTCGAATGCTTGGAAGCTGCTACTGCAACGTCGTTTCTGAGATATTAATCGCAATATTCACTTGAGATTATATTTGGCTCTTCCCTGTCATCATCTCGACTTTGTTGACTGCTTCCAGCGCTAATTTGCAAAAGTTCAGTTTGGGCTTCTGTGCAAGACTTGACTCGGAATATGCGATGGAATTGCGGTGGACGACCGTTTTAATAATTGAATATTGGAGTACTCGGCGGTAGATATACGGATACAGTAATACAAAAAAAAGTATTAGAGTTTACAAAGCGCAAAGTCATGGATACGTATGACGTGTGGCGTTGATAGTGCCATACAGCCGGACCTAGATACGTAAGGACGATTGAACTGTTTCCATCATGCAAGGTCGAGTTTGAATAGATTGTTTCAGAGAATCTGGCGGACTGTTCAAGTCTTAAATGACTCCTGCAAAACATTCTTGCCCTATTGACCGTTCTCCGCTTATCGACATGGTGAGAAAGAAACTGGTCACGTTGTGATTAAATTTCCTGCAGTCCGTACAGAGGGGAGACCATCCCACTGCGGCTTTTATATCTGACCTAGCGGCTCATAGCCCAACTTCTGGCTGCAAATATCTTTACATACAAGACAGCTTCGCAGACGGTATGGAATGAACTGTCATTGAGCCAGTAGAATGCGAGGACAAGTTCC
Source organism: Endocladia muricata (assembly GCA_032356245.1). Taxonomy (NCBI): domain Eukaryota; phylum Rhodophyta; class Florideophyceae; order Gigartinales; family Endocladiaceae; genus Endocladia; species Endocladia muricata. The sequence continues at coordinate 22,296 of JAUKWC010085490.1, forward strand.
AGAAACTTCGATGCTTGCTTGGAAAATTATCGCTGTCAGAGTGACAATTGTAGGTTTGTCCACTTCGCCTTGAATAAACAGGACACCACCTCCAAACTGTCTAGCTCCTCGCTGCGAGAACGGCTCACTAAGGCTCTCCCACAGGAAAGAGTCAGATACGTAAATGATTGGGCTGGTGAAAATACCACGATATTTGAGGATTGACATGTCGTTGGTTGGGCTGTGTGATAGCTTTCGTAAATCAAAAACGTTTAGTTAGGGAGCGTCCAGACTATCCACAAGAGAATAAGTTTTAAGCAAAGGAGTCGAACTGACAACAAGCACAAGCGAGTGAGACTCACGGGATGCTAACGAGGACAGACGGCAGAGTGAGTTGCTCTCGACCCTATTTTTATTTACTGTACTGGATAGGTGATTGTGCGGTGATCGCCGTAAATGAACAGTTAAAGGGAACTGAGAATCTGGGGACTGTTCTCAACATTGGACCGTTCAACTCGTTTGGAGCATGGATACTGTAGCATCATACTGTAGGTCCGCGTAGAACACAGCATAAATCAAGCTAAATGATTGCTGGTTCATTGCCTGCAGCTGCCCCTTAGCTACACCGGTCCCATTCTCACATTGGGGACAGTTTATGACGCACCGTGCAGAAAGAGCTGACGAGACTGTCCTATTCCTTGCACCAGGTCGCGAGTTGAAACAATAGACGATCAACGCCAACAGAGCAGTCCATCCGGCAGCTGCAGTAGATCGCGTTACCATATGTATGACGCACATTTCTGGAAAATGGCACAGTCGATCTATTCTGCCATTTCTCGGTGTGCATATATGTCCTCAAAAAAACTAATATTGCACTTGGTCTTTGACTGCGTGCTGATAATATCTGCAGCAGAAGCATTCTATGGCCCTCAATTACGACTGTTCTTCCCATGTCTGCTTCGCCCCGTTCTTGATTTGTCGTGTATCGGCTTCGTGCACTTTATACCCTCAATAGAACAGATGAAAATGCCACTACATCTCATGTAAACTGTTTATTTAAATGATAAGTTTTGGTATTACTCTGCAGGAGTCAACTGGCGAGGCCCCTTCTACACAAAACGTGCACCGAACGTTTACGTACAAAGGGCACTATATAGTTGTCAAAGAAGAAAACAGAGAGGACAACCTTACTGTACAGTAGAAACTGCTCGTCGCCGAAAATGGACCTGCTATCATTAGACACCAACTAGGTATGGCATTTTACTGTAAATATTCAAGTCGGGGTAACAACCTATTGGTATTCAGACGCTATCTTAGTGCCTGTCTTTATATTGACATACGGTAGCACTTCCCTATCTCGAAGTCAGGTTGCAAATGTCTCCATCCCTTGCTGCGTCTGGAGTATTGAATGATAGGATTAGTAATCTTGTGGAGCTACTTTTCGAACTCGGTACATACCACAGTCCCTGACCATAACAGTAATAATCGTACTCCCGACGCCGGCTTCGCTTTGTTTACCTTCCGGTCAAGTGGTGTCTCAACAGCCCCGAATGAGAAGCTTGCTAATCTGAAAGATAGCTTAGGCACGCATGTAGAAATAACATCAAAGCTCGTTTACTAGTCTGAAATCACGAATGTCATAATATGCGAAAGTAAGGAGTCACGGAGCACCCAATCCGCACTTCATTCTTTCTCTAGTCCTATGGGACAAAGCGCATCAATTTAACCATGTTTGCCTCGCCCTGTTTGGAAAAAGTCTGCGCGAATAGATCTGGAGGATAATTACACTAAATGCTGAAGTTGTTGTTTGGTCGGCAATGATCGTTTGCCTGTATTGTATGTGGCAACAGTCGTTCACTCCCAAAAATGAAGACTTTTTCTAATATCCCATACTTGCTTCAATATCTGCTGATAAAATGAGGTACTAAGTCCGTTCCAAGAAAGGTTGAAAGACGGAAAAATGTCGATTTTCCCGTCTTTCAACCTTTCTCGTCGATGGGAGTGAGTCTCTAGACTATACGGGCTCCGGCCGTTGAATCTCAAATTTGTTTTCTCACAGACTTCATAATTCCGGACTCTGATATGATGTTAGCAGTTCAACATCGAAAATTGATGCTGTTGGGGAAAAGGAGTGGTTTGTTTATGAACCATGTCCCGACGAATAGTTCTAGACAAGTATAAACAAATTGGGAGGGGTTCGTCAATCCATTTTTACCGCCGTACGAAAAGCGAATACAAGCTGTCTAAATGATGGTGACAAAGCAGTACAATTTGCTTTCTCTCAGTAGTTCAAGCCTGACATGAAAAAGCAGATACGCGTTTGAAGAATTTAGAAAACTTCCGATGCGTTGCAGGCCTACATAGACATTTATTCTCCCTGCTTTTATCAAGTAGCCAATCTTGTACAGCTCATGACAGAAATTGAAAGTCCATGAACGAATCCGCAACTTGAGAATTGAAAACTTCATGTTTAAGCGTCATCGCCTATATTCTTCGTTATTGGCGGATCGGCCGCCACTTTCGTATTTACTGGACATAGCCTATATTTTATAGCACGCCTAGGTACCGAGGTGCGCTGCAAAGCCCCTCTCGGGTCCGCTTTTGCCAAGTCCCTACACAAGTATGATGACCCTCACATGTAAGGCTGACGATTTTTGTGTGCAGTTTAATTAAATTTGTTATTTACGTAACATACCCCTCTACATGAATCTACCGCCTATTTACACTGCGTACAGATCTGCTATCTGTACCTTTCAAATCGTAACCATGTCCTCACCAAAATAACGATTCAATCACAGAGATTGGGTTGAGGCACAAATAAACTTAAGGGTAGCTTGCCTGCACTCCGCAATTGTCTGCATGGAAAGCAGGTTCCCGGTTCTGGGGATGGACTGATTCCGTCGAACTGTCGATCGTTTCGGGAGGTACTGGAAGGATTATGAAACCTTTATCTAGTTAACGTGAGAATGGACGTCTAGATACTTTCGTCTATTTTGATATCCGTAATCTATCGTATCTGAATCTACATTACCGAATCTCCCAGGCCGCCCACCTTGCAGATGACTCTGTAAAAACGGATTAGAATTGTTCATGGTTTCGGGGATGTATTTCTTATCGGCAACAGAATGCTTTCATTGGCTGCACCGCCACTCTCAAACTGCAAATATTTTCTTAGAAGCTCTAAGTTGATGTCCTTGATTGTATGCCGGTCCACTCGAATACTCCTACGTTCGACTCGAGCTGGCCAGAACATGTACCTTGCACATCTACTTATCCTTCTTAACGCGAATTGACTTACACTTCTGAACAGGGGGCTCTTTGTTCGAAGATGCGCGAATATAATTGAGTACTTTCAATCCTGTCAATTGAGTGTGCGCGTGAGTATAGCCTCATCAGACAAGTTGTCCTGCCGGCTGAGAGGAAAGTCGCAGCTGGCACCCTCTTATTCCACCACTACTTTCCCGAAACATTGAGACCGTTCTTATCAGCTTGCCTCCCTTTTTCGGACGCATGAGCAAACGGTTACACCAGTCCTGGAATCTTTTCACTTCCCCGCACTATCAGGACATGGTTTGTGCAGAACCAACGTTCTGTGAGCAGCAGATTGTCTCCGCTCGAACCAATTGGAGGTATGGTGACGCCAACACTGCAGCTTGGGCTGCTCGGCTCTGCAACGTAATCAAATTTGACACTCTCGCAAATCACTTCTCTTCCTGGCTTCCCTATAGATCTAAACCAAGGCGCAATAACGACTAATATATTGTAGTCCTTTTATATTACTCTCTACGCACCCTCTCCCCGAAACAGTTCAACTACTAGGATTATTACCGACCAAAGGGCAAGTTAGCTTTTGCAGTCCTCCAAAACAACGTGTATCCTTGCTCACCATTTGAACTATTACAGCTTCGCAGGACTTGCGTTGCAGGTTCAGTCTTCATGTCTAGCCCAAAGGTTCTGTCGCTACAAAAATTCTCGGTCAGTGACGGAGAACAGTTCAAGTTGTTACGTACGGCTCAGAACTACTGCGTTCACAGCGCTGTATAACCTGATGTTGTCCGAAGTAGCACCAGCGGATTGAAAACCCCGAAAAAGCATCGGGTATGTGGGGAAACTCCGTTCATACAAATCTGCACGTCTTTCAATTCCGTTTCTCAGGTAAAATCCTCCTCATCGTCATTAATAATGGTGTGTCATAGGCTTCGGCACCATCTACATGGCAACTCAAAATGGACTAAGCGTGAGTTATATTGAAGAGATGGTTCCATATCGGATGTTGAATGTATACCTCGTTGCTTTTCCGGAAGTGATTATAGGCAATTACGACTGACTCAAAGACTTTCCGAGAGCTGGACAAGTCTCCCAGCTCTGTATTTTCATGAGTCACTATGCGTAGGGTCATATCACATTCTCGAAGATAGTCTCTGTGGACGTTGCTAACGCTGCATAAAGCTGGTCCTACCTTGAGGAGGTACCCTTGGTACGGCGACAAACTGGCTGGAAAATTCTCAAGGTGACATACATGCTTATGTTAATTATGGAAAAACCCGATAAACAGTACCTGTTTGTGTGTTCACAGGGGAGAGGTATACCATGGACGAGTCTGTAATTCGTCAGCCTAACCGGTTGCAGATCACTACATTCCATGTAACAGATAGAGTGTAATCATGTTGTTTCTTCTGCACATCGCGTGAGGCTGATGATGGGATAGAGAATAGAAAACCATCACCGGCTCGGATAGGACATCCTTCGCAAAGCCCTGAAAATACACGTATAGGGTGCTCTGTGGCCAGTCACGAAGCTAACTATGTCCTCGCAGCAGTCTTTTCAAACGCATTGTCACGCAACGTGTCTGCGACACGTTCATATTACGGATACACGAGTTGTTCTTGTGGGAGTCGCCATCGCATCCAAAGATTATGTCTGGCTCATTTCTGATGAATTAAAATCGCGCCGGCACCTTCTTAGAGGTGCCATTGCCGACGTGCCATTGCCAATTATCCATTCATTACGGCAGTGCTGATGCAATGGCTTTTGAAGGTGGCGCAACCGTGCAATAAAAAGGCCTAGTATGTCCGGATAGAACCGTTTTTTATTCCCCCGTGCCATCTGCAGTATATAGATCATCCAGCCGATTCAATGTCCTGATCCAGAGCTATACGTTCGCCAGTAAACTGGAAACGTCGTGAAGACCTCTGCATGGCAAATCAACGTAGTACTGCGGTGATCAAAATCGCGATTAAGTGCACACAAGAAACGTGCAAACTGTACGAATACACAAATGCATTCACGCCCGTCTGTGTTTTCTCTGGGAACCGCTGTCACGATAAATAATGACCAAGAGAACGTCCGTATACGCACAGTATTGCCGAATATGATAGATTAACGCGTTCTGTATTTCCATGGTTTTGTTTCTTCATTTTTGTGCCTCACATATCTCTTGGATTTCTGAACAACCGGTGTGTCTGGTTCTGTCATATGTTCCACAAGCAAGGACGCTACAAATAGATGATATTGGACATGGCCAACGATCTTCAATTGGGGAGCCATTCGATGCCTCTTGATTCTCGAGCAAGCTTGCGGGACACGGTGATAAAAAAAAGCCCGCCTGTGAAAACCGGGTTTTCTACCCAGGGGGCATTGGGTGCATGCAGCTGTTGAAGCAGGAGGTACAGCGTTGGGCGTTTTATGGGACGTCAATGTGGATGAGGATAGGAATCACTCTGAGGTTAAAAACCTGTTGCTGCTCCGCTTATGCGAACGAATACAGGCGCTACTCTCAAGAGATTAGGGCCGAGTCCTGTATAAGGCCACAGAATAAAGTCATCGGCGGACATATCTGGTTTTTTCTTCATATCAATTAAACAAATTTTATTGATACTCATGCACTGTGCCGAGCTCCATGGCGAGCATTCCGTCTCGCAACTTGCACACTGCGTGCTTCTTCGAGCACGACCTCGTTGATGGAACAATCGTGTGTGTCTCGGACCCTCATCCTATATTACATCGCTGCGGATGTCTGCAGCGCGCGAACTGGGCTCGAGTTGATGAACAGAGGAAACTATGTGTAGCTCGACACCCCAAAAGGAACGCGTATGCTCTTCCAGCGCTTGCAGCCATTCAAATGTCCACCGTAGCTGCGGCGTAAACCATTACTCAGATCTTTCTGTACTGTTTGCTCTCAGCCGCGAGCGCATGCAACTTTCTCTGTGTCTCCCGCCTGAGGAGACTCCTTCTCCAATGTCGCTGCTGTGCCCTTACTGGTCGATCCACACCCCCACTGCCTGCAACCAAAACACAACGCGACGCACGACTCTGTTGATACAGCAGATGTGATCTGCGCCGAGGGTGAACACTGTCCGGGTTTGTGTATGAATCGCCCCTCACTCAGCTGTCATGCTTCCTATGTAGGTCGACGTGCTTCCGCGGTGTCCCCTTCACGTCTGTGCTTTTTACCTTCTTGCATCCCCCAAATCTGCATCTGCCACTTGCCACTATTCCATTGCTCCACCAAATTTATGTCGCAAACTGCAGTCCTTCATACACACCCAACCTCACGAGAGAGCGGAAGGGAGTTCACCCTCGTCGCAAATAGGCCTCCACCAATTCGACTCCCCGACCGCGCCCGCCTCCGTCCCCCCTCACCCGCCTCCCACCGACCCCGCCCATCCCCTCAATTCCCTCCCCCTCCCCATTCTCTCCCATTTTACTCGGTACTTATTTACTCCCATATCTGCTGCGACGTGCAAATCGGGTGTGTGTG